>WEDG01008171.1:0-71501 GCA_017591395.1 Schistocephalus solidus
CTTGTCTGAGCTGCAGGAAACAACGGAACATACATGCTCCTTAAGCAGATCGGTGAGCCCTACACTATCATTATATTTCCGATCACAACCGGCAAAACAACGAGCCCATGGCTCAATGGTAGAGCGATCGTCTCAAATACCAAAGGTAGCGGGTTCAAATCCCAGGTGTTTCACACTTGGGATAGGGTATGACTGGCTGATGACGGCTAATAAGCCAGAAATGGCCATTCCGGTCTCCTTTGTCTTTGTTGGTTCAACATTATTAACATATGCTACACGTCGCTATGTGACTGCCTGTAAGTACTCTAGTCTGAGTTCCAGGGCACAACGGATTAAAAATATTCCTTATGCAGATCAGTGAGCCACACACTATCATATATATATATATATATATATCGAGCAGGAGGATTTAAGTTCACATAGGTTACGGGAATCGTGATAAGCTAGATGTAGCATGTTTGGCGGGCCTGCATCACATTGAGGCTTGTCTTGCATACAGAAGAACATTACTGATCATTATGTGTGGTGGTTGAATTGCCAATCTGGTTTTCTATGCTTTTATCTGCCTACCAAACCAAACAAAGATGATGGTGCATCAGCTGATGCTTTCATCCACATCCTGTTCTATAAGAAGTCCAATGCCCCACCGCACTGAGAAAATATCGCGTTTTCCTGTCCATTTGGTATGAGGAATTTTGCATTGATTGACGAATGCCCCCCCCTATTAATTACTGGACTCACATGTCCCGTTAAGTCTTGTGGTTTACTCACGAGGTCAACTTACAGCCGCACAGAGGTTATTATGATAGTTGAATAAAACAAAATGCGAGTGAAAATGCATATTCTTTTTTCGACCTCAGTTCTTTCAACGAAGTTCTCTCCACCTTTAAACGACAGTTTGGACGAAAGCTTATTCTGTACAGAAGAATCGAAGTAGAGTTTGAAAACAGTTAGCAGCCAGAGGAGAGACCCTCCGACAGTTTTGAGAGTGACGTCCCCAATGTAAGGCAGTGCGGTGTCATTACAGGACATCCAGCTAGGCCATGTATGCGACAAACTTGAAGATGATTAGCTAAATTGAACAGTCACTGGTGTAAACGTGCTTTTAGTCGCGAGATACAACATTACAATATTTATGCGTGGTCGGGTCATTGCAATTCCATCCTGTGTTTTGTTTACATCAAACTCTATGAATTGTAAAATAAAGATTCAAAATGAATGACGGTCAAGTTATCAGAGTTTGTCAATAAAAATGTTGTTCTTTCCGGGTATTGGATGAACTACAAAATGCTACTGAAAACTGGAATAAGACTATGGGAACCTGGCTGCCTCTTGCTGCCATTGCCACTGTTGTGAGCTTTTGTCAATATTTGCGGCTCAAAACGCCTTATTCGAAATTAAAGGCGTGTGAAAAAATTAGGTGTGAAAAATTAGGAAAGAGGCGTTAGAGGACCAAACACACTATGTCAGATCCCAAAGTACATTTTATGAAATCGGTCATTGTATGGATGTTTCGACCTGACATACTTCTAAAACTAAACGTGAGCCAACTCCTCGGAAGCCGGTTGTCTCTGATATATACTAATCATTAGGTATGTGCTTGTTTACAAAAAGCTGGTGCAAAAATGGAAATGCACTTTTTATATCGTATCAAACAAAGTAGGAGAACGTTGTTGTACACTATTATACTTGCTGACCTCCATAACTTGATTTAAGTAATTAAAACCATGCAATCAGAACTAGCTGAAGATGATTTGCCCTGTCCAAACTCGAAAGCCTCGCGACTTTTGTATTATTGAATCAACCATTGGTGTCCTGTCTCCTATAGATACATATTGTCTATTCTACAGTAGAAAATGTAGCACACATACGATAGTTTGCAGTACTAAAACCTCATTTATCATTGATTAACAGATGAAAATTGTTTGATGTGACGAATCTCACCAAAGAAGGCATCAGGAGACACTATTTACCCCTGTAAGACTCAATGTCTACTATGCAAAACAAGGGTGCAAACAACTGCAGACAGCCCGACCTCCTTAACTTGCAAAAGAATCTTCGAATCACTGAGTTAATAATAGAGCCAATCTGTCTCGCTGAAGCTCATCTCTCATTAAGTTATACGCACAGATTGCATAAGTATCATTTGTTTCCTTTTACACATCCTAAATGCAACTGTAATGTATGCGTTACCTTATTAGATGTCTTGCAAAGTTTTCGTTAGCCTGCTGATGCTAATTTAGCAGTCAGATATGAAGTTGACCTGTAGTATTACAGTCGAGACATGTAAGTTTTGCTAAAACAAATCGTCTGATATATTAATTTAATGAAGTTATTAGGCGGAAATCAACGTAAAATTAAAAACTAAATTTTAATTGTTTTGCGATGCCTTGATTGACATCCAGCACTATGAAGTAGCGCCATGACGAACGAATGTATTGTTTGATGGCAATCTGATTTATGCTAAATATTTTACATTTTGTACTATTTATAAACTTTTTATCAGGGAATAATTGTCAAATAACCTTTGGACGCACCTGATCTCTTGTGTACGCAAAAGGCTTCTCAACATTGTGTTTTACTGAGAACACTGTACATTTGTGTGATGATGTTTAGGGGTTCAGTTTGTCTATTACTACGAACTTTTGGCCTTTGCTTACCGGTGCAACGTCCGCTGGCATAGTGAGGATGCGAATTGTTGACCACCAATGAGCTTGTCACTATTCCAGTGTACAGGCCTTTGTCTCCTTCGGAAACTGCGTTTACTTGGTATGTGTATTTGCATCTACATTGAGAGTACGAACGAAGTCAAATGTGAGCCAAAGATATGACCCAGTACGTACTACATGGTTCATACTATGCTTTGCATATATTCGAGAAATGCAATACAATACGAAATGTTAACTACTAAAATCAAAGCAAGCAAATGCACCTTTTACCACTTATTCTCTGAAAGGGACATATCAGTGCTCATCACTGAGTAAGCAAATTTAATTTGTAAATACAATGAGCTAATGCCAATTCATATTGAATTTAAGATATTTCTCAGGATACTAGTTTAAGTATTAGTATATTTGAGGGAGATGTAGGTGAGTAACCTTTGAATTTCCTATGTGTAAATACGAGTTTTTGTATCAAAAAATAGTATCTCGATATGTTAACGAGGTCAAAATAGTTGGAAAAAGAGCAGAGAGTAAAAACTAAATAATAGATGCACTTTTTGAGCAGTGGAACCTTTTAAGATCAACACTTAAAAAAGCGCACGTTGCAACAAACTTGACAGCTTGCCAAATTAGGGAACTATCAGAATTCCGTACAAAGTAAAGCTTTCAACTATAAAAGTTGTATGATTTCTGTTTCTTCTAGGACATAGCGACGCCAAGAAGATGTGCATGCGTTCTGTTTAGGACGCGAATCGATGAAAATGCGGCAGCGGTGTGGAGAAATGTCGCCAACTGTGAACTTGTGGATAATTTGACGGACACGACCGAACGTTCATGTTCGAAAACGCCGATATTTTGGGAGGCGAGTGAAACTCGCGTTAGCCGTGAGTTGTGGTATTCATAGTCAGTTTGGCGAAAGGAAGAAGTAGATCGGTGAGCGAGCGTGCGACCAAATATTCCAAGGCCCGTGAATCAAGTGGACGAGCAATCATCCTGCCAGAAAGCCGACCACTACCCAATGAGCGCACCAGAGGTGGATAGAAATGAAAGGCATTTAGTGTCTGTATATACTGAAGCATAATGACTGCATCTTATAAATACTGCTGCATCTTCTAATGGTACGGGGTTAATCCAAGTAGCAAGTGAATTTAATATCTCGTCCAGTGATCACACCAAATCCTTTTTTATAGTCATTCTGTGTCCTATCTTAATTGTATCACAAATTTATTGTTCGCTTTATATATAATATAAAACGTGGACATAATTTAATCATATTTGCAAAATCAAGTTGTTCACTTAGTGCTGAGCACTAATATATTCCTATTTAGAGAGCCAGTGATAAAAATAAATTTTTCTTTCTTTGATTTTACCAGTACACTTTCGTTAATTTCTTGCATTTCTAGATATACGAAAAGCAGAGTATGAACCATGTAGAAAGAACCAGCTCAAATATTTGTCTCAGATTGGACTTCTTCTTTTAAAAGTTAACCCCAACCTTATTCATCAAAGAATCATTCAATTATATCGAATACGACTAACAATATTACTACTACTTCTACTGATGCTACTACTACTACTACTACAACTGCTGCTACTACTACTTTCACTACTTCTACTACTACGCCTCGATTAATTTTAATGAGCTAGTCAGCTGACTGACATATATAATTAACAGCAATCGCACTCACTAAGTTTTCAAATTCGTCAGAAATCGTAGGAGAAATGACTGGCCTATTTGTTTGCCTAGTTTTCTTGCATTGGATATCCAACGCTGTCGGTGATGTTTTAGCAAAATTCCCATCGTGTGTTTGTTGCCAGGGTCAGATAGCTAACAGATGCGGCCACCCATGAAGAATCCATCCTCGAGGCACGCCATAAAAGTTATGTCTACCACTGGGCATGGCCCCGTCAAGATTTGTAGTTTAGGGGCCCAGAAGTCAGTCAACACTATGATGAATGTTGCCATCAAAAACAAATGGAGACTGTCCCGCCCGTCTTTGCCAGCAATATTGATACAATACTACTACCAGTTGCTGTGCGGATAATTGCGGAGCTTGAGAGTGAGCCACAACGCAGAACGGGACGTATGAGTTCCGTTAGCGATCTGTGAGCGTTCATCAATGAATACAGTCAATATTCCCAATCTAAATAGGCAAGACAACGAGTCCGTGGCTCAATGGTTAGAGCATTGGACTTTTGATAAACGTATCGCGGGTTCGATCATTGGATGAGGTGCCACCTAGGGTCGGATATGAAGGATCCAGTATTCGTCGTCTTTACTGGCAATATTTGCCTGCCTTTTGTACTGATAGTCGCTGTGCGGCTATTGTTGGAGCTCGAGATTGGGTCAAGTCTACGCTGAGACATAGTCAGACAAGCAGATTTTCGACGTATCGTCGATGGGTCAGATGAATGAGTATCATCATGTAAACAGTCTTCATACCGTGCTCGTAATACGTTTTATGCGCGATCATTTAATTGAAGGTCATTATTTATTTAATTCATGTTTCTTTGCATGATTTGGCACTGAACTGATATTTCTTCTTCATTTTTCAATAATGGATGCAAATTCCATCTAGAAGTGCGCAAACTGTATGGTTATGGTAATATTCGTCTGTATATTATACTACTATCTGCTCTGCGGTTGCTGGCGGTGCTTGAGAGTGAGCCTCAAGTCGGAACGAGACGAATGGATTCCGTTAGCAATCGATTAGCGTTCATCAACGAACGCAAACAAGTAATCATATTGTCTTCACAAAGTTGTTAGTATCTCACAATATTCCGTAACACTTCAATGAAGGACTTTATAACCTATGCAATTACGCATTTCATGAAATAGAGTTACTTCAGTGGACTACAGTCATCATTGGCATAAGGCAGGATGTGTTGTTTCAGTCATTGTCTTATACAATTTTGAAGACAGATCCCATCAAACGAAAATGGTGTGGTCCAGCACGTGCAACATGGAACTTCAGCAAAGATCTCCGCATCGAGAGAATTGATCAAGTCCGAGAATATGCCGATTATTTCTACATATAAAAATTCTTGGGACATAAACAAACATTATTTTTCAGTGGTTTTGAAAAAGATGCCAAGGCACTGGGAGTCGCAATTAGAGATTTCCATAATCTCCAATGAACTTTGTGCCGGAACGATTTCCACTGCAGTCATTTTGTACGCAGATGAGCCTCTAATAATTGTAACTTTTCTCGAATGATATCATCAAGTAGCGCTTATAACCTTAGCGCTATCAAATCGGTTCCAAATTTCAGTGTCAGTTTGCGTCCATTGCTGCATTACCAACTACTTGATCGTGCGATTTCAAATAGCGAGGCATGTAAAGTTGATGTTTGGGCAAATTTCTTCCGACCCGTCTGATATAGTTCGTCTGTGGCCCCTACACGCTATGCACTTTTGCCTACACGTATTTTGTATTTTTTGATATGGTAGGTTAATGTATGATTGAATAAAAACCGGAAAAAACATTTCCGACGCCATTTCGTGTGTACATCTGTCGGGGTCATTGACGTATCCTTTGCTGGAAATGCATACTAAGGAAGACAAGGTAGACTGCGATGGTTAATTCAGCCAGCCACACTTATCACCTGGTTTGAATAATCTGGGCTTTAAACCCCAATTTGTTATTTGCTGACCCCTTTTATCTTGGCTTCTTAGCATAGGTAGAGGTCATCATACAGCCCAAAAGTATTTTTTTCTAAAACTTCCTTGATTTTTATATTGCCCTTTTTTTAAAATACTTTTTTCAACCCATTTAATATGAAGACATTTTTTTGTAAGACCGCTGTGTCATGCGACTTCGAGTTATTTTTATATTTTTTTATATTTTATAAAAAGAAACTACTTAAGAGACATGAATTCGTCATGGTTATACCAATCCAAAGGCTTAAAGTAAACAATTGCTTCATTTAGCCAGCGTTTTGTGTAGGTGAGTATCCTCGTTGTCCACACGAAAGTTATATCTTCGTAATTCATCACCCAGAACTCTCTTAACTCGAGAGGAATAATGTAAATTTCAAAAATCCGATAGGAGTATCAAAAACGGTTGCGTTGAAGATGTTCTGCGCTTTTGAAATATCAACCATAACTCTTGATGACAAATTTCGAAATTGTAGACGAAGACCGGTTTTCGAAGTGCGTTGAATAATATCATTCCAGTCAAATGGTTTCTAGGGGGACAACAGAATATGTTGAAGCCTTAGTAACATCATTTAATGCAACCTTAACACAGGTTCAAACCATATGCTTATAGAAGAAAAATACAAAATCACACACACAATGCAAGGCCTTCTTTGTCGGCATGATTTTTCGGATCGAGCAGTTATGCACATTCGCTCGTTTGGGTATTTGCATGTGGATCCTCGTCGAAACGTCGGAGATGGTCTTCTGGGCTACACTGAAAACATCCCTTTTTCTATGATTTACTGAACAAGTTCACGCAGAGAGAGCGTCTATCTTTCGCGCGGGCACATTCTGGTCGCCCTTAAATACATTTTGCTATTAAGTTTTGGTGGTCAGCAATGTGCAGGACAAAGTAAAGTACATAAATTGTGTTTGTAAAAAGTAAATTTCCTCGGGAACGAGAAGGTTTATGCTTGCTAAACTTCCATGCGTTTGCGCAGGCTAGTATACCGAAATGAAGGCTATGAAACTTCGGCATGGTTTTCCTCTTATTACTGGTAACTATGCCTTGCTTTTAATAAATTTTCCTTTTTTTGAGGTCCATTAAATGTTTGCTTGCAACGGTGTTAGACAATTATTGGTCTTCATCTAATGTGGCTGGCCAAAGAAGTTAAACTAGTGGAGATTCAGCTTTTAATTTGCAATTGGGAGAAAATGCGGACTACATTCGCATTCCTAAAATAATTTAATATAAAATAAAACGGCTGAAATCACTAAAATGTCACTAATTTCCAGAAACACGTAAGAAATGGAACATTTTACGTATGCGTGTATTACTTCTGGAAGATTATGGCATCCTCTTTTATACCTCATACTTCCAGCCTTGCCACATTGAATTCCCTTTAATTTTCATTGCGTTTTACGTCAGGATTTAATATACTTTCCATAACAATCTGCGTTGTGTTGAGGATTATGCCTGGTCATCAACAAGTCGTTAAACTTTCACTATCCACGGCCAATTTGAGATGCATTCGGACAAGCCATGCAATGCCTGATACAATTATAACGGCAGTCATTTATCCAATGCTGTCAAACAAAGATTTCTCATCATAAAGTGACCTTTATAGACACTGATCGATGGGAATCTGAGAAAGAAGGCCCCGAAAGATCAAGGGGGTTTTTTAAAAATGTGGGGAAGCAGATGTTTTTGCAGTATTGAGCACTCAATTAAAGTGACAATTCTCTTGGTCTATCGTCACAAATAATCTAAAAATAATAATTTCCGATTTCTCATCAATGTACGTTGGGGAATGTAGGAGGAATTACTGGAATACCTGAAATTGACTGCGTTGCACGTTTCTTGCCTATTAGACGTCGACAGGCAATTATGTCAAACACACCCTCTGCATAATCTTGCCAACTAGCAATGGGGCACGGACACGTTTTTCTGTTGCTTCAGATGTTAAATATTTACGGGTGCCATCAGACTGTGGGACACGGTTGCCAGATTCACAATTTTTATACTGGGAAAACATGGTTTCTAATCAGTATCTGCTGTCTCTTTTTACGTGCATACCTAGATTTAAAAAATAAAACGAAACCATTCAAACTTGAAAAGCTTTTCCATTTTCAATGGTAGCATCTTGCCTCGGTTCAGAAGTAAGTTGCTTATGCAAGCATTATGCTTTAAACTTCATACAGGGAATATGCGCTTCGTAATGCAGATACAAATATAAAAAGCCCAGTACTGCTAAAATAAAATATGTTCCATCATGCAATATAGTAGGCCAGGTGTGCAACGTTTTACATCCTGCACCAACCCTGTCGCTAATGACTCTATACTTGATCACAGGAAGCTGCGCTCTACCCCAAACCATAACATTATTTCATATGGCAAAGTTGATCCTAGCCGAATATAGCATGTATTCCGGTATATTTAATTTAAAAGCCGTCGCAGCAAACTCAACACAAATGTTTCAGTTAAGGTTATCCTCGGGCGCAATGTTCAAAACGGGCACCGACATGTACCTGTTGCATTCTTAAGACTGTTTGTTTAGGAAATGATGGCCGATATTCTCTCTTCTTAAAATTCGAAAGTAATATCTGGTTTTGAAATGCTTGCTGCCATACCTTTAAATTCTTAATACCGGATACCGTACATCTCTTATAATTCTTTTGTGGTTTTTCCAGAATAACCTCTGGAAGCATATTAGACAATAATAACGAAAACTAAAGCACATATAGCATTGTCGTTGATATGCGTATGAAACGTAGTCATAATGCACTCCAAATCGTTTTCACCAATATTAACAAAGGGTAGGGGGACGGTTAGTGAACGACAGTGATACCATCAGTGAGAGTGGAGAGACCGCTGAAAGCCGGGATGAGTAATGATAAGGTGAAAGCAGGTCGTGAGTTCTCAAGGCGGAGAGCAACTGATCCTGCGTGCAGTAAAGGCAATCTAGAGGAATGTGCGTATTTCATCATGTCATTGTTTGGTCGTCAGTGTCCTGCCCATCGGATGAAAATGATAAACTTAATAAAATCTCGATAAGTAGAACGCATGAGCTTGAGTGATAACAAAATATAAGTTATTTGAAGTGAGTTCCTTGCTTGTTAATTTCACCGCGAACCTTAGTACGTTAATTTTCTTAATCGATCAGCGCAGTAATCACTTAATAACCGTAAGCCAAGCAGCGGAAATGATGAAGAGAAATATTTTTGAAAAACGACTTTAAACACCATACTTCGACAGTTTATGATTATGTTCCAGTTTCAACAAATGAAATCCCTTTATAAAAATAAAAGAGATTTGAAATCGAATTTGTTCTTTCAGAGTCAGCGAATTTTAGTAGATGACGAATTAAATGAGGTTTATCGAAAGCGCAGATGCAATATTTACGAAAAGCAGCAAATCTTAATTATGTAATCGTGCACGATTGTGAATCAATATATTCGTAACCGTCAAAATTTTCAGTCAAACCAAAAGCCAATTCAACGAATGCATCGAAAACTGCCTGAATACTGAAAACATCTTCGATGATTCCGCGTCGTCGGGTCGAACAACGCATACGTCTGGTTTGTTTGGTACAATAAAGCCGGTGAGAAAGTTGCAGCGCCAGAAAATGCAGTTTGAAATAACTTCGGGTTATTGTTACATTTCGGCAGTTTTAACCGACGATTTAACAAACTCGAAAAGCATTGAGTGCAAACGAATAATTACCGTAAGCGTAACAGATCAGTATTGTGATGTCCAACGACTTTGATTGAGTTTTGATACATCATACCAGAGCGGCTAAAAACATTATTTGACCGAACAGTTATATTCTAAAGATTCTGCGTTTTCAGTAGCTTGCGATTACGCAAAACCGAAGTCATCGTCAGAGATGGTTACGTGAACTGACGCCAATGGTTAACGAACGTCGCCGATGATGGCATTTACGTACGTCAGATCATTACTCATTTCGAGTAAATCATCGTTCGATTTTCGATATAAAAATCTTCTATCGAATTAAACTGTTCGACCGTAATTATGGAACAGCACTACCGTCATCGTCTTCTTTTCCCTTCGTTTCGACAGCTTCGAAGGCATTTCGACTCACTGATCAAAAGGATCGTGGTTACGACAAAATAATTGTTAAAGGGGATCGTCGAATTAAATGGACCATAGTAGTGATTTAACTAATATATTGATATCGTTAGCTGCTTGTATAATCTCCGCTCCGCTCGACGATCTAGTCCAATGAGTTCAAAATCGAGTGCTGTTTTGTTTGAATCCATAGTCGTCTCCGAACGGCATCACTATGCTATCAAACCTCAATATTGGTCAAATATTAATTATCAACTCCATTGTTGATAAACGAAGGAGGGAATATGCGTTAGTAGTATTCAACGAACAATGCTCAATAGTTGAACTTATCAATTCAAAGATATCGTCGGTTCATTATGCAGGGGAATTAACCAAATGCCAGCAAAACAGTCGCACAAAGCGCTGTTCCAAACGTCCCTCACCTTAATCCCAACCAAATAACGCTTAATTGGATAGAGAACCAGGACGAGGTATATTGATCGTATTCAATCGAACTATTTTCGGTCTATTCGTCTATCTGTTATACGCGTTCTAGCACGTAATAATGAACTGTACCCAACCGCGCTGGCTGTTCAGTCGTGTTGACTGGTATGGTTTTAAAGAAGTTTAGATGGACATCTTTATATTTTAGACACGTCTATCATAAATGGTTTGAACGGATTCTGTACATACTCACAGCCACCATATCACACCAGTGAGTGCTCAGCAAATGATCAGAACCCTCGATCG
The DNA here is from genome assembly GCA_017591395.1 of Schistocephalus solidus. NCBI lineage: Eukaryota > Metazoa > Platyhelminthes > Cestoda > Diphyllobothriidea > Diphyllobothriidae > Schistocephalus > Schistocephalus solidus. The sequence continues at coordinate 11,122 of WEDG01008171.1, forward strand.
GTATAATGATTTTTAGATTTTGGGAGAAATTTCTCAAAGTAAGCATTCTATGAAGCGTTGATTTTTAGAGTCCTGTCCCGATTTTGTAGTTGCCTTTCTGCATCGAAAGTGAAGCCGAACTTTGATCTCTGCAATGCATTTAGGATTCAAAGTTGGTAGGGCGTTGTGACGTCGAGAATAGTATTTACGATACCGGTCATTCTTCTATGGGCAGTAGAACGGGTGCGTGGTGTCAAAAAGATGTGTACCGCGAAAACTATTCGTGCAGTCGACGAGACTATTGTCTTTGCTGAGCGCAGTTGGAAGTGATTTTGGTTTAAGTTTAACATCCGTCGTAGTGATTAACCGCATGTTATCAGGTACAGACTCAATATCAGACTAACAGCGGTTGACGTAGACGTAGACATCACTCCGCTGAGTATAATGACGACGATTACATTACATAATAATAGAGTATACACATACTTTATATTTTTGGGATCTATTTATGATGAATTGCCTTCAAACATCATGGTGAACGCAAAGACGCGGAAATTTTATCGCTGTACCGTATGATTATGGTCATTTTCAACAAGTAGGAACTTTGGATAGGGTTGTTATATTGAAATCATGGCTGTAACACGAAGAACGTCTGCCAGTCCCTAGCCCTTTCGGGACACTAGTGAATGCTCAAAAACTCAATCAAAATGTGTTGCACATCTAAAATACTGAAGTACTTTGACAGCCAATTATTCATTTGCAAAATGCGTTATGATGAATCGTTGTAAACATCAAAATGCTGTATGAGGCAGAGCTGAGCCTTTCTTCTAGAATCACATTTTCTCCAACGCTCTATAACTTTCACCCGATAGTTAATTATTAGGTAATACGCGTAGTTTCATTGTGACGCGGGGTCTTCAGAGATCGCTGCGAAGGCACTATTTTCACGCAGTCATGTAGATTGCAGCTATTGTGTTCATTCATTTGTCTTAAAAGGTATTTTTCAGATTTAACGCCTTTTCAATCTGTCACGATCTGCCGTTTATCTCTGAGTCTTCGAAGTGGGTGCATCTTTGGTTCTAGCTGTAAATCGCGACCATTGTACAGCCAAACCTCCGCACCTTAGTCTCAGCTCAGTTTAAGCAATTCCAGCAGTGTGTGGAGTTCTATTAGTGCAATATGGTTCATTGCGGACTATAGCATTCTGGATACATCAGGAGTCATACTGTTGGGGATGCCGACACCAACATCCCGCTCAAAAAATCATCTTAAAGGAACAATTGTGAGTATTTCTCCGCAGCAATTTTGATCGGGTGGTAGAACCGGATATTTATTGTTCACTACTTCATTATCAAAAACCGCTTTTGGGTATTTAATTTTCGTTGAAGAATCATTGATGTTCACGTTATTTTGATGTGCTTTTAAGAAGTCGTAATCGAAATTTGTCCCAGGTAACCGTCGAAAGGATTTTTTCACCCGGATATTATTGCAGCCTGCAACAAAATAATGTAGTTCTATCTTACGGTTAATGCTACGTCAGCGATTCAGCCAATAAGACTCATTGATAACTGTAACATTGGATGCATCCATACGACTTTGATGTGTCAGATAAATAACTGCTAAATGGATAAATGTTTTCGCATTTATTATGTATGGGCTGTATGCGGGTTTGACGCTTGTCAGTGCATTCAGAAACATAATTAGAAGATCGTCTTGGGGAGACTACCGGTTGTAAAGAAACGGAAGTAGACTTATGAAATGAAAATGTTTTCTTTACTCTCATTGCCTGGAATATTGTCAAAAATGCAATTTCTCTTCCACATCGCAGAGCGCTCGAAATTATATATTTTTTAAACACACACCGGCTATGGACTCTGTCCAGGTAATTAGCTGGTGTTCGCAATGATAATCTGATCAGATATACGCATTACATTTAAGTAAATGTTTGACATACTAGTAACACACTGAGTAAGCAGGGAAGATAGACTGCGTGTGTCGATGTTTCTTACAGCAAAGTGCTGGGTTCGCTGAGCGAATCGCCATGAAGTCTCGGCTGTCCCCAAACAACCGTTTGCGCAGGCCTGTCGAGTGCAGTACTGGTGCCCGGTAGATGATATGGAAGGCTTCTTTGACGTCAAATGGGTGGTTCGTATCGATTAAATGTGCAAGAAATGAACTCAAATTTGATCGAATTGTACCTATATTTAGCGAGGCAGGAAGGTGATCGCGTACTTTTGTCTCCAGATGTCTCGTTGTTTGTCCAATAGATCCGGTTCCGTTGGTGCATATAAATCAAAAAATAAACATCAATGTGGCCTGCAACGCCAGTCGGTCTTCACCCCCAAACCGTACGACTAACGGGGTTGCGAAGAATACGCACAAGTTCCCCGCCAAGAAATCACTACTGATAGCATAAGGCGAAGGCCAAATCCTTGTTTGTGGAATGTTTGGAGGCCGTACCTACTGCGTATCGTAACCAGAGGTTTCATTTCTTCAAATTATTTTTTAGACAACGAACCCTTCTTTGTGGAGATATTTGAGCATTTTTGCCACCGGCTTCGTTCCGATCCTTGTTTTTCTTGGCTTTCAAGAACTTGGTTCGAATCATTATTTCTGCGTCTTTTTTCCAATGTATATAAATTCTCCCGTAAGGTTGGTGGACTTGCTTATCGGGGAGAAATTCGATTTATTAAGGTTTTCGCCGTAGATGACAAATCATTCTCGCCGGCGGGGTAGACCGTGAAATTTTCGTCACATCAGCTGCGATGTTTTCACCTCCAAACACCGGGTCTTACCTTGCCAAATAAACAGGGATAAATGCGATGAACCAAACTTGTCGCTAAAAAGCCACAGTTTTTACACGCTGTGACGCTGTCTATGAATTTGCTTTTACGTGTTGCTGTGCCATCTATTGTCTAAAGTTAAATTCATTGCTTCGAGCGTGCTTGAATATTATATTTGTCATACTTGTAGGAGAATATTGTTAATTGTCGTTCATATTTTAAATTACAAAAGAGTCTCCAAAATTTCCAAATTCAGGACGTTGAAGGCATAATAAACTCCTTCACATCGATCGTTATGCAATTCTCGGTCTTGGTTCATTTAAGGAATTTAAGGCATACATTTCTTGTAATGCGGAACCGTGTACATATTACCACGTCCTGATGATGAATAATTGAAAGCGTACGCTCGCCAAATTCCACGTCTAAGAGTACAGAATCTAAGTGCACCATGCATCGTAGATGATGTCGTGGGTTATCTGAGGGAGCTCTTAAATCACGCAAAACGCGACTTTGTCCTCTAAGTGGCGAAAAAAAATTACCGTTACCTTCAGGTGCCTCTAAAATGAGCCAAAATTTATTCACCTGGGCATCAAACTGTGGACTAACGTATGCTACAAGTAACGTACCATGAAACGGCCAAACCTTATTAAATGACTTTACCATGTCTTCTTACCGTAGACGATAGATCAAAGATTGCTGTCAAGTCTTCTTCCCAGAAGTGCAACCGAAAAAGACAAAAATCCGAGCAAACCTTCTCCCATCATATTTTGTTTTAACAAACTGATAAACTGGCCTTCTTTGCAGCTGAAAAGTCAATTTGTTCACATTCGCTCGTAAGTAGATGATGCAGACAACTCCACTAGTATCTCTCTCCAATTTTAGATCACTTACCTCCTTCTACGCCTTCGACAATTTCTGAAAGAGTTCACAAACACGTCCGAAAAGTTTCCTGATCATCAACGTTCCTATGTTTAGCTGTACCAAGACAAATAATGCACAGGTTACACTGCTGTTGTCTAAGGTATATAGAGTGACCAAAGGATCGTTTCCAGTTCACTTGTTCTTCGACCTCCTTTGGGCTGGTTAAACCAAAATCCATGAATTATTTGGTCTTTGGCATGTTGGTAGTAATTCCTTCTGTTTTGTCATGCCTCAGGTACATTAGAATTCTCCTCGTTAATTCTTTTGGATTGGTTATCGTCCACAGTGAATTCCGATGTATCGCTTGCTTTACATTACCGAAAGCTTCCATCGCCCCTTCGCAGGCATCCTTTCTTGTTTGTTCTTTGTGCGTACGTAAGCGTCATTCACTCCATTAGACCGTATGGAGTTAGATAGTGGTTTTCTGGAGCGTTTTTTACTCTATGTGGTTATTTTTGGTGTTTCTTTACCTCAGGATATTTGGTCACGTTTGTGCCTAGTCCTGCGAACGAAATGTCTACGTTTAAGCGTTCGATACATGCAAGACAACGAGCTCGTTGCCAAGTGCGTAGAGCGTTAGACCTCTTCTCAACAGGTCGCGAGTTCGAGCCGCGAACGCCACAGCGCCTGCGGTTGACTATGGCTGGCTGATGATGGCTAATAAGCAAGAAATGGCCAATTCAGACTCCCTTGGCTTTGGCGGTCATATATATAAATATTGCTCCTGGTGGTCTTGAGGAGTAGCAAGCACTTTACTCTGATGATGGAAGCGAGAAGGCTTTCGAAACGTAAGTACAAAGAACCTTCAGTCATCTTCGAAACATACATATTACGATATTTCGCATTTCTAGACGTTCATGTACACAGAAAATCTGAAAGCTTTGACAAGTAAGATGTCAAGTTCGTAATTAAATCCAATGAATTTTTTGATGCGTTGTTTCATGGATTCGTAGTTCTTTCAAAAATGTTGGAGAATTATCAGAAAATGCGTTCGCAATCTCAGAAAAGATGAACATTAACAGAGGCGTACACCTTATTGGCTTATGTTGGAGACGTTAATGAAAAGAAAATTGACAGAATGACGTTTCCACAAAACCGTTTTTAAAATGAAATTGACATTTTTGGCTTATTTGCCACTTGTAACCTGTTGGACCCAACCCTATGTCTTTGTAAACCCTGATATGAATCGGGCTAAATCGTCTACTTTTTCTTAATGATCCATGCGGGCACTACCACGACTTCATCTACGATGTATTATGCACTTAGATTCTGTACTCTTAGACGTGGAATTTGGTGAGTGTACTCATTAAATTATTCATCATCAGGACGTGGTAATATGTACACGGTTCCGCATTACAAGAAATGTATGCCTTAAATTCCTTAAATGAACCAAGACCGAGAATTGCATAACGATCGATGTGAAGGAGTTTATTATGCCTTCAACGTCCTGAATTTGGAAATTTTGGAGACTCTTTTGTAATTTAAAATATGAACGACAATTAACAATATTCTCCTACAAGTATGACAAATATAATATTCAAGCACGCTCGAAGCAATGAATTTAACTTTAGACAATAGATGGCACAGCAACACGTAAAAGCAAATTCATAGACAGCGTCACAGCGTGTAAAAACTGTGGCTTTTTAGCGACAAGTTTGGTTCATCGCATTTATCCCTGTTTATTTGGCAAGGTAAGACCCGGTGTTTGGAGGTGAAAACATCGCAGCTGATGTGACGAAAATTTCACGGTCTACCCCGCCGGCGAGAATGATTTGTCATCTACGGCGAAAACCTTAATAAATCGAATTTCTCCCCCCGATAAGCAAGTCCACCAACCTTACGGGAGAATTTATATACATTGGAAAAAAAGACGCAGAAATAATGATCTGAACCAAGTTCTTGAAAGCCAAGAAAAACAAGGATCGGAACGAAGCCGGTGGCAAAAATGCTCAAATATCTCCACAAAGAAGGGTTCGTTGTCTAAAAAATAATTTGAAGAAATGAAACCTCTGGTTACGATACGCAGTAGGTACGGCCTCCAAACATTCCACAAACAAGGATTTGGCCTTCGCCTTATGCTATCAGTAGTGATTTCTTGGCGGGGAACTTGTGCGTATTCTTCGCAACCCCGTTAGTCGTACGGTTTGGGGTGAAGACCGACTGGCGTTGCAGGCCACATTGATGTTTATTTTTTGATTTATATGCACCAACGGAACCTGATCTATTGGACAAACAACGAGACGTCTGGAGACAAAAGTACGCGATCACATACCTGCCTCGCTAAATATAGGTACAATTCGATCAAATTTGAGTTCATTTCTTGCACATTTAATCGATACGAACCACCCATTTGACGTCAAAGAAGCCTTCCATATCATCTACCGGGCACCAGTACTGCACTCGACAGGCCTGCGCAAACGGTTGTTTGGGACAGCCGAGACCATGACGATTCGCTTAGCGAACCCAGCACTTTGCTGTAAGAAAACATCGACACACGCAGTCTATCTTCCCTTGCTTACTCAGTGTGTTACTAGTATGTCAAACATTTACTTAAATGTAATGCGTATATCTGATCAGATTATCATTGCGAACACCAGCTAATTACCTGGACAGAGTCCACAGCCGCTGTGTGTTTAAAATATATAATTTCGAGCGCTCTGCGATGTGGTAGAAAAATTCCATTTTTGACAATATTCCAGGCAATGAGAGTAAAGAAAACATTTTTATTTTATAAGTCTACGTCGAATTCTTTACAACCGGTAGTCTCCCCAAGACGATCTTCTAATTATGTTTCTGGTACACTGATAAAGTGTCGACCCAGGAGCACAAAGGCACATAATACATATTAATTTTGCAAAACATTTATCCATTTAGCAAGTTATTTATCTGACACATCAAAGTCGTATGGATATGCATCCAATGTTACAGTTATCAATGAGTCTTATTGGCTGAATCATGACGTAGCATTAACCGTAAGATAGAACTACATTATTTTGTTGCAGGCTGCAAGAATATCCGGGTGAAAAAATCCTTTCGACGGTTACCTGGGACAAATTTCGATTACGACTTCTTAAAGCACATCAAATAGCTTGGACATCAATGGATTCTTGTAGAAATTAAATACCTTAAAACAGTTTTGGATAATGAAGTGTGAACTATAAATATCCAGTTCTACCACCCGATCAAAATTGCTGCGGAGAAATACTCACAATTGTTCCTTTGAGATTTTTTTTTTGATTCAAATGAGCAGGTGTGGTTCGGCATCCCAACATATGACTCCTGATGTATCCAGAATGCTATAGCCCGCAGTGAACCATATTGCACTAATAGAACTCCACACACTGCTGGAATTGCTTAAACGAACTGAGACCCCTAAGGATGCAGAGGTTTGGCTGTACAATGGTCGCGATTTACCGCTAGAACCAAAGATGCGCCCAATTTCTCTGAAAAAAGGAAAACCTCATAAGATAAACGGCAGATGTGGCAATGAGATTGAAAGGCGTTTAAATCTGAAAAATACCTTTTAAGACAAACGAATGAACCTAATAGCTGCAATCTACATGACTGCATTGAAAAAAGTGCCTTCGCAGCGATCTCTGAAGACCCCGCGTCACAATGAAAATACGCGTATTGCCTAATAATTAACTATCAGGTGAGAGTTATAGAGCGTTGGAGAAAATGTGATTCTAGAAGAAGGGCTCAACCTCTGCCTCCATACAGCATTTTGGCAGTTTAAACTGATTCTTATTTAACTAACATTGAGGCATTTTGCAAATGAATAATTGGCTGTAAGGAAAGTACTTCAGTATTTTAGATGTGCAACACATTTGATTGAGTTTTGAGCATTCTCTTGTGCCCAGAAGGGCTAGGGTAACCACCTTCGGTCATGATGTTCTTAAGCAAACCCATGGCCATGATTTCAATATAACAACCCTATCCAAAGTTCCTACTTGTTGAAAATGACCATAATCATACGGCACAGCATTAGAATTTCCACGTCTTACTTCGTTCACCTGTGATGTTTGAAGGCAATTCATCATAAATAGATCCCAAAATATAAATATGTGTATACATATTATGGCTAATGTAAGCCGTCCACATTATACTCAACAGAGTGATGTCTACAGTCTGCACTGTCAACCCGCTGTTAGTCTGATATTGAGTCTGTGTTACCTGATAACATGAGGACAATCACTTTTTCTGACGGATGTGCCTAGAACTTAAACCAAATCACTTCCAACTGCGCTTTTCAGCAAGACATCTCAATGAATCTCATCGTACTGCACGAATAGTTTTCGCGGGCACACCGCCTTTGACACTACACACCCGTTCTAGCTACTGCCGATAGAAGAATGAACGAATATCGTGTAAATACTATTCTCAGACGTCACAACGCCCTCCCAACTTTGAATCCTAAATGCATTGCAGAGATCAAAGTTCGGCTCACTTTCATGCAAGAGAAAGGCAACTTAAAAATCCAGGACAATAGTTTCCTAAAAAAATAACGCTTCATAGAATGCTTACTTTGAGAAATTTCTCCCAAAATCTAAAATCATTATGCCGATCAAAGGGTTCACATATTTGTGCACTGAGCACTCACTGGTAGCATGATATGGTGGCTGTGTAGGCGGCTAGAATCCGTTCAAGTATTATTTATGATAGACGTGTCTAAAATATAAAGATGTCCATCTAAACTTCTTAAAAAAACCAGACCAGTCAACACGACTGAACAGCCAGCGCGGTTGAGGTACAAGTTCATTGACATTGCTAGGCAATTGATGATAACAGACAGACTTGAATAAGACCAGAACATAGTTCGATTGAATTTTGTCAATATACCTCGTCCTGGTTCTTTACGTACTTTTTAAAAGATGAATAGCTGTTCTTCAAATTTTTACCGTCAAATCTATTGCCTAAAAGGCAAATTGACTTACGCTTTTAAGACTTCAGCTTTTCGCTTTTTGGAACAAAATTAAGGTTGTCACGAACAAGGACAGAAATTGTGCGTCGATAACTTTTTTAACCTAACCGTGCTGGCTGTTCAGTCTTGTTGTCTTGTATGGTTTTTAAAAAAAGTTAATATATACATCTTTAGAGTTCAGACACGTCTATCATAAATAATATTTACCAAATGTTAGCATGCTTCACAGCCACCACATCACGTGACCAGTGAGTGCTCAGCGCGCAAATATGCGAACCCTTTGATCGGGATTGATATTTTAGATTTTGGGAGAAATTTCAAAAAATATCTATCCAATTAAGCGTTATTTGGTTAGGATTAAGAGTGAGGACGTTCGTTTCTTACTTTTTTATTACAGAAACTATTTTACTGGCATTTAAGTTGAATTCCCCCTGCATGAAATGGAGCCGAACTTTGATCTTTGAATTGAAATTAGGATTCAATTTGTGAGGGCGTTGTTACGTTGGAGAATACTACTAACACTATATTCCCTCCTTCGTTTATCAACAGTAGTTAGAATGGGTGTGAAGTGTTTTGCTAAATTAATATTTATTATGTGGGTTTGTGCTGGCGGGTTGACGTAATGTCACTGTACCAGAAATATTTGTGCAAAACCGTTCGGGTTGACTATGGATTCAAACAAAACAGCACTCGATTTTTTGAACTCATTTTACGTTCGTCGTCAATTGTAGACGGAGGAAGTGCCACAAACATGCCATTATGCCAATATATTAGTTAAATCACTACTATGGTCCATTTAATTCGACAATCCTATTTACTTGCTCTGGGTTATTTTGTCATGCTCACATTCGCTGATCAATTGGAGTCAAGTGCCTTCAAACATCAAAGGCGAGGGAAAAGAGACGTGGCAATTTAAGTGCTGTTCCGTATGATTACGGTCAAATTCAACAAGTTTGAATTCTCGATAGGATTTTTTATATCGAAATCAAGGCAATGAGTTTACTCAAGAGGAGAATGAACCGTAGGTGGCTGTCCCAGCGTACGTAAATCTCACCCCATCGTCAACGTGGTTCGTTGCTCATTGGCAGTCTTCAAACGTGTTCCACATGCTGCATCTCTGACAGTGAAATGACCAGTTTTGCGTATCGCAAACTACTGAAAAGCCACAGAATCTTTGAATAACTGTTCGAATAAATAATATTTTTAGCCCTTCTGGGTACTTGAGAATGCTCAAAACTCAATCAAATGTGTTGGACATCTGAAATACTGATCTATTTTCCTTACAGCCAATTATTCATTTGCATAATGCCTCAAGGGTTTGTTAAATAAGAATCAGTTAAAACTGCCAAAATGCTGTATGAAGGCAAGGGTTGAGTCCTTCTTCTAAACTTGCATTTTCTACAACGCTCTACAACTCTCACCGGCTAGTAAATTATTAGGCAATATGCGTTGTTTTATTGTGACGCGGGGTATTCAGAGATCGCTGTGAAGGCAGTTTTTTTCAATGCATTCATGTTTCGACAGATTGAAGCTTTTAGTTTATTTAGAAAATTTTGACTGATTTACGAAAATATATTGATTCCTGAAATCGTGCACATTACATAATTAAGATTTACTTAAGATACTTTCGCTTAAATGTACACATCTGCGCTTTCGATGAAAACCCTCATTTAAGTGTCATCTATAAAATTCCGCTGGCTCTGATGCTAAGAAAAATTAAATTCAGTTTCCATATCTCTTTTATTTTTATAAAGTTTCATTTGTTGAAACTTACCCAGTTGCTCAAAAAATATTTTTTTTCACATGGCTGATCGAGAGAATATGGATGACTTTTTAAAGTCGTTTTCAAAAAAATATTTTCGTGCTTCATCACGACCGCTGCTTGGCTTACGGTTATTAGAATGATTACTTTGCATGACACTGGTCGATTAAGAAAATAAGCATTATCGGTTCGCAGTGAGAGAGTGTAGAAGCAAGGAACTCACTTCAAATAACTTATATTTTGCTACTCTGTAAGCTCATGTGTGCCCCATTTATCGAGATTTATTAAGTTTATCATTTTCATCCGATGGGCAGACACGATCTAAATACTGACATGAAGTACCTTGGACATTCCTCTAAGATTGCCTTTGGTGGTCATGATCAGTTGCTTTCATGTTGTCATTTTGAGGACTACATGACCATCTTTCACCTTATTACTCATCACGGCTTTCATGGTCACTTCGGAATTCCTGACGGTACTGTGTTCATAACTGTCCCCCTCTAACCTTTGTTAATATTGGTGGCGGATTTGGAGGCATTATGACTACGTTTGTGCATATCCAATAACGTAAAAAGCATATGTGCTTTAGTTTTCGTTATTAATGTCTAATATGCTTCCAGAGGTTATTCTGGAAAAAACCACAAAAGAATTATAAATGATGACATATTCATTATTAAAAATTTAAAGGTATGTAGCAAGCTATTCAAAACCAGATATTACTTTCAATTTTAAGAAGCGATGAAAAATATCGGCCATTATTTCCTGAACAAACAATTCAGCATGCAGCAGGTACATGTCAGTGCCCATTTTGTGTGCACTTGAGGATAACCTTAACTGAAACCTCTGTGTTGAGTTTGCTTAAACAGCTTTAAATTAAATATACTCGGAATAATACTATATTCATTAGGATTAACTTTGCTATACGAAAACAAAAATGCTATATTACAGGGTACAGCGCGCAGCTTCTGTGATCAAGTATAGAGTCATTAGCGACAGGGTTGGTGCAGGATGTAAAACATTGCACACCTGGCCTACTATATTGCATGATGGAACATATTTTATTTTAGCAGTACTGGGCTTTTTATATTTGTATCTGTATTACGTAGCGCATATTCCCTGTATGAAGTTTAAAGCATAATGCTTGCATAAGCAACTTAATTCTGAACCGAGGCAAGCTGCTTCCGTTGAAAATGGAAAAGCTTATCAAGTTTGAATGGTTTCGTTTTATTTTTTAAATCTAGGTATGCACGTAAAATAGACAGCAGATACTGATGGTAAACTATTTGTTTACCAGTATAACCATTGTGAATGTGGCAACCGTGTCCCACAATCTGATGACAACCGTAAATATTTACCATCTGAAGCAACAGAAAAACGGGTCCGTGCCCCATTGCTAGTGGCCAAGATTATGCAGAGCGTGTGTTTGACATAATTGCCTGGCGACATCTAATAGGCAAGAAACCTGCAACGCAGTCAATTTTAGGCATTTCCCAACGTACATTGATGAGCAATCGGAAATTATTATTTTTAGATTATTTTTGACGATAGACCAAGGGAATTCTCACTTTAATTAAGTTCTTAATACTGCAAAAACCTCAGCTTCCCCACATTGTTCAAAAACCCCCTTGATCATTCGGTGCCTTCTTTCTCAGACTCCCATCGATCAGTGTATATCAAGGTCACTTTATGATGAGAAAACTTGGTTTCACAGCATTGGATAAATGACTGCCGTTATAATTGTATCAGGCATTGCATGGCTTGTCTGAATGCATCTCACATTGGCCGTGGATAGTGAAAGTTTAACGACTTGTTGATGACCAGGCATAATCCTCAACACAACGCAGATTGTTATGGAAAGTTTATTAAATCCGGACGTAAAACGCAATGAAAATTAAAGGGAATTCAATGTGGCAAGGCTGGAAGTATGAGGTATAAAAGAGGATGCCATTATCTTGCAGAAGTAATACACGCATACTTAAAATGTTCCATTTCTTACGTGTTTATGGAAAGTAGTGACATTTTAGTGATTTCAGCAGGAAAATCGTTTTATTCGCCGTTTCATTTTATATTAAATTCAATAATTTATTAACTTACGAATGCAACTGTAGTCCACATTTTCTCCCAATTGCAAATTAAAAGCTGAATCTCTACTGGTTTAACTTCTTTGGCCAGCCACATTGGATGAAGACCAATAATTGTCTAACACCATTGCAAGCAAACATTTAATGGAGCTCAAAAACAGGAAAATTTATAAAAAGCAAGGCATAGTTACCAGTAATAAGAGGAAAACCATGCCGAAGTTTCATAGCCTTCATTTCGGTATACTAGCCTGCGCAAACGCATGGCAGTTTAGCAAGCATAAACCTTCTCGTTCCCGAGGAAATTTACTTTTTACAAACACAATTTATGTACTTTACTTGGTCCTGCACATTGCTGACCACAAAAACTTAATAGCAAAATGTATTTAGGGGCGACCAGAATGTGCCCGCGCGAAAGATAGACGCTCTCTCTGCGTGAACTTGTTCAGTAAATCATAGAAAAAGGGATGTTTTCAGTGTTGCCCAGAAGACCATCTCCGACGTTTCGACGAGGATCCACATGCAAATACCCAAACGAGCGAATGTGCATAACTGCTCGATCCGAAAAATCATGCCGACAAAAGAAGGCCTTGCATTGTGTGTGTGTGATTTTGTATTTTCTTCTATAAGCATATGGTTTGAACCTGTGTTAAGGTTGCATTAAATGATGTTACTAAGGCTTCAACATATTCTGTTGTCCCCCTAGAAACCATTTGACTGGAATGATATTATTCAACGCACTTCGAAAACCGGTCTTCGTCTACAATTTCGAAATTTGTCATCAAGAGTTATGGTTGATATTTCAAAAGCGCAGAACATCTTCAACGCAACCGTTTTGATACTCCTATCGGATTTTGAAATTTACATTATTCCTCTCGAGTTAAGAGAGTTCTGGGTGATGAATTACGAAGATATAACTTTCGTGTGGACAACGAGGATACTCACCTACAATAAACGCTGGCTAAATGAAGCAATTGTTTACTTTAAGCCTTTGGATTGGTATAACCATGACGAATTCATGTCTCTTAAGTAGTTTCTTTTATAAAATATAAAAATATAAAATAACTCGAAGTCGCATGACACAGCGGTCTTACACAAAAATGTCTACATATTCAATCGGTGGAAAAAAGTATTTTAAAATAAGGGCAATATAAAATTCAAGGAAGTTTTAGAAAAAATACTTTTGGGCTGTATGATGACTTCTACCTATGCTAAGAAGCCAAGAAAAAAGGGGTCAGCAAATAACAAATTGGGGTTTAAAGCCCAGATTATTCGAACCAGGTGATCAGTGTGGCTGGCTGAATTAACCATCGCAGTCTACCTTGTCTTCCTTAGTATGCATTTCCAGCAAAGGATACGTCAATGACCCCGACAGATGTGCACAAGAAATGACGTTAGAAATGTTTTTCCGGTTTTTATTTAATCATACATTAACCTACCATATCAAAAAATATAAAATACGTGTAGGTAAAAGTGCATAGCGTGTAGGGGCCACAGACGGGCTTTATCAGACGGGTAGGAAAAAATTCGCCCAAACATCAACTATACATGCCTCGCTATTTGAAATCGCACGATCGGGTAGTTGGTAATGCAGCAATGGACGCAAACTGACACTGAAATTTGGAACCGATTTGATAGCACTAAGGTTATAAGCGCTACTTGATGATATCTTTCGAGAAAAGTTATAATTATCAGAGGCTCATCTGCGTACAAAATGACTGCAGTGGAAATCAATCCGGCACAAAGTTTATTGGAGATTATGGAAATCTCTAAGTTCGACTCCCAGTGACTTGGAATCTTTTTCAAAACCACTGAATAATAATGTTTGTTTCTGTACCAAGACTTTTTATATGTAGAAATAATCGGCATATTCTCAGACTTGATCAATTCTCTCGATGCGGAGATCTTTGCTGGACCACACCATATTCGTTTTATGGGATCTGTCTTCAAAATTGCATAAGAAAATGACTGAAACAACACATCCTGCCTTATGCCAATGATGACTGTAGTCCACTGAAGTAACTCTATTTCATGAAATGCGTAATTGCATAGGTTTTAAAGTCCCTCATTGAAGTGTTACGGAATATTGTGAGATACTAACAACTTTGTGAAGACAATATGATTACTTTTTTTGCGTTCGTTGATGAACGCTAATCGATTGCTAACGGAATCCATTCGTCTCGTTCCGACTTGAGGCTCACTCTCGAGCACCGCCAGCAACCGCATAGCAGATAGTAGTATAATATACAGACAAATATTACCGTTACCATACAGTTTGCGCACTGCTAGATGGAATTTGCATCCATTATTGAAAAATTACAAAGAAATCTCAGTTCAGTGTGAAATCATGCAAAGAAACATGAATTTAATAAATTATTACCTTCAATTAAATGATCGCGCATAATAAGTATTACGAGCACGGTATGAAGACTGTTTACATGATGATACTCAGTCATCTGACCCATCGACGATACGTCGAAAATCTGCTTGTCTGACTATGTCTCAGCGTAGACTTGACCCAATCTCGAGCTCCAACAATAGCCGCACAGCGACTATCAGTACAAAAGGCAGGCGAATATTGCCAGTAAAGATGACGAATACTGGATCCTTCATATCCGACCCTAGGTGACACCTCATCCGATGATCGAACCCGCGATCCGTTTATCAAAAGTCCAATGCTCTAACCATTGAGCCACGGACTCGTTGTCTTGCCTATTTAGATCGGGAATATTGACTGTATTCATTGATGCACGCTCACAGATCGCTACCGGAACTCACACGTCCCGTTCTGCCTTGTGGCTCACTCTCAAGCTCCGCAAGCTCCTCATCCAATGATCGAGAGAGAGAGAGAGGACGCAACGAAAACACTTCAAATAACTGATATTGAGCTTCTCTGTAAGTTCATGTGTGCCCCATTTATCAAGATTTTTTAAGTAAATAATTTTCATCTGATGGTCAGACACGATTCAAATACTGACATAAAATACCTGGGACATTCCTCTAAGATTGCCTTTGGTTTTCACGATCAGTTGCTTTCATGTAGTCATTCTGAGGACTACGTGACCAACTTTCACCTTTTTTCTCATCACGGCGTTCATGTTCATTTCGGAATTCCTGATGGTACTGTGTTCATAAATGTCCCCCTTTACCCTTTGTTAATATTGGCAGCGGTTTTGAAGGCATTATGACTACGTTTGTGCATATCCAATAACGTTAAAAGCATATGTGCTTTAGTTTCAGTTATAAGAGTCTAAGTTGCTTCCAGACGTTATTCAGGAAAAACTACAGAAGTATTATAAGAGATGACATATCCATTATTAAGAATTTCAAAATATGTAGCAAGCATTTCAAAACCAGATATTTATTTCAATTTTAAGAAGCGAGGAAAAATATTGGCCATCATTTCCTGAACAATCAATTAAGAATGCAGCAGGTACATGTCACTGGCCGTTTTGTGTACCAAGGATTATAATCCTTACTGAAACCTTTATGTTGAGTGGGCTGAAACAGCTTGAAATTAAATATTCTCGTAAAAATACTATATTCATTAGGATTTACTTTGCTATACGAAAATAAAAATGTTATAGTACAGGATAGAGCGTGCAGCTTCTGTGAGCAAGTATAGAGTCACAAGCAACAGGGTTGCTGCAAGATGTTAAACATTGCACACCTAGCCTACTATATTGCATGATAGAACATATTTTATTCTAAGAATACTGGGCTTTTTATATTTGTATCTGTATTACGTAGCGCATATTCCGTGTATGAATTTTAAAGCATAATGCTTGCGTAATCAGCTTAATTCTGAACCGAGACAAGCTGCTACCTTTGAAGATGGAAAAGCTTTTCTGGGTGGGAACAAGTTTGAATGGTTTCATTTTATTTTTTAAAACTAGGTATGCCCGTAAAATAGACAGCAGATACTGATGGTAAACTATTTGTTTACCAGTATAACCATTGTGAATGTGGCAACCGTGTCTCACAGTCTGGTGGCACCCGTAAATGTTTACCTTCCCAAGCAACAGAAAAACGGGTCCGTGCCCCATTGCTAGTGGGCAAGATTATGCAGAGGGTGTGTTTGACATAATTGCCTGGCAACATCTCATTGACGTCAATTGATGGGCAATCGGTAATGATTATTTCTAGATTATTTGTGACGATAGACCAAGGGTATTGTCACTTTAATAAAGTACTCATAACTGCAAAAAACTTTGCTTCCCAACATTTTTCAAAAACCCCTTGATCTTTCGGTGCTTTGTTGATCACACCCTCATCGATCAGTGTATA
Organism: Schistocephalus solidus; assembly: GCA_017591395.1. Lineage (NCBI taxonomy): Eukaryota > Metazoa > Platyhelminthes > Cestoda > Diphyllobothriidea > Diphyllobothriidae > Schistocephalus > Schistocephalus solidus. The sequence continues at coordinate 27,853 of WEDG01008171.1, forward strand.
TCAAGGTCAATTTATGATGAGAAAACTTAGTTTGCAAGCATTGGAAAACTTAGTGCCGTAATTATTGTCTCAGGCATCAGAATAAACACCATTGCCTGGCTTGTCCCCTTGTCTTTGTCGTTCATTTTATTCTGCCTATATACTTAGCTGCCCTATGGCTGCTGGCGGGGCTTGAGAGTTAGCCCCAAGGCACAACGGGACGAGTGAGTCCTGTAACCGATCGGTGAGCCCCCTATTACCATTGTTATTATTCCCGATCGAAAACTGCAAGAAAACGAGCTCGTGGCGCAGTGGGTATAGCGTTGGACTTCTGCCAAACAAGGTCGCGAGTATAAGGCTCGGGCGCAGCGGTGCCTGGGTTTGGATATGGCTGATTGATGACGGCTGATAAGCCAGAAATGACCATTCCACTCTCCCTTGTCTTTGTCGATCATGTTATTCTGCCTATATACTAAGCTGTCTTACGGCTGCTGGCGGAGCTTGCGAGTTAGCCCCAAGGACAACGGGACGAGTTAGTCCTGAAACCCATCGGTGAGCATCTCATTACCATTGTCAATATTCCCCATCGAAACCAGCAAAACAACGAGCTCGTGGCGCAGTTGGTATAGCGTTGGACTTCTGCCCAACAAGGTCGAGAGTAAAAGGCTCGGGCGCCGTAGCGCCTGGGTTTGGGTATGGCTGGCTGATGACGGCTGATAAGCCAGAAATGGCCATTCCACTCTCCCTTGTCTTTGTCGATCATGTTATTCTGCCTATATACTAAGCTGTCTTTCGGCTGCTGGCGGAGCTTGCGAGTTAGCCCCAAGGCACAACGGGACGAGTTAGTCCTGAAACCCATCGGTGAGCGCCCCATTACCATTGTCAATATTCCCGATCGAAACCAGCATGACAATGAGCTCGTAGCGCAGTGGGTAGAGCGTTGGACTTCTGCCTGACAAGGTCGTGAGTTCGAGGCACGGGCGCCGCATCGTCTTGGGTTGGTAATGGCTGGCTGATGACGGCTTATAAGCCAGAAATGGCCATTCCAGTCTCCTTCGTCTTTATCGGTCATGTTATTCTGCGTATATAAATATATATATCCTGGATAGAGGAAATGACCGCGTAAACAGGGAAACAATTGAAGCCTTGCACACGGATCCTACGTCAATCAACCGTTGTGTCGCCCTTCCGGCAGCCTACCAGGGCCTCCGGACGCAGCTCATTGCACGTAAGAGCAAACACGGAATTAGACCAAACGTGTATCCCACCGCGGGAGAACCTAGGACGGATATGCAGCAAACCACGCCACAATTCGTGGCCGACGAAGGCGCAGTCATGATCACCGCCGCATCAATTGCTACCCCGACAGACGAGGAGACATGCACTCAGGACACAAACAACACAGGGCGCCAATTAAGGTCAACGCGGACCCAGATAATGGCCGCCCCCCTCAACGAGAGACATGTCAACTGACAGAAATTTCCTCCTCCACCCCCCTTCTTCTTCACCCCGGTGGCTACACAGATGATTCCTGTGTGTATGCCGGCAATTAAGGACTACCCCACCCCCTCCTCCTATAGTGCACACTGTTAAGGTGAACCCACACAAAAAACCCTGTCACAAACTGGCTATCACCCCCTATAAATACTGTGAGACGTGGTACGATACTCACCTCCGACGATGGAAGCTTGTATGCTTTTGAAACGTCAGGAAAATACACCTTTAGCCCCTGAGATCGCCTGTTCTTCTCATATATATATATATATATATATATATATATATATATATATATATATATTTACATGTTCCTTAAGCAGATCGGTGAGCCCCACACTATCATATATATATATATATATATATATATATATATATATATATATATAAACCTTAAACCTTTAGAGAAACTTTGTTTTTGTCAGTAAATTGCCTGCCAAACCTCAGCGCTTTACTGATTTATGTCAAGGGAGCAGATTTAAGTCGCCTGGTGAACAAAGCGGCCGCTTCTGTGTATTATGCGAAATACGTCGTAAAAGAGCTGGAATCATGCATGGAAGCCCTTCATGGGTTGGATGCCCTCTGCAGAGTCAAATACAAATTGATTAATGTTACATAAATATACATTTTAGTTGTTCGCTGTCAAATACTGGTTCTCTCCGATTTTAAATGCCCCTTTTGTTCAATATAGGTGACTCTGGCATTATCTGATGAAGTCCGAGTGAGAAACCTCTTTTATTTTCGCGTCTGCGCTGACTTTAAATTTAAAATCCAAAGGGTCGACGAGGGAGAGCAGTGCCTTCTGAAAAGCGTTGATAATTTTTGCAGTTCCTGCCTCTTTACTGACATTCCAAATTCGGGATACAGCATAAATCCACAATTCAAGATTGCCTTCAAAGAGTATTTTATGGCCGGCTTTGGCAGATATTACCAGGGCCTGTCAAGCACAGTGTCCACTTCAAATATAATATGGATTGCTCAAATGTTCTTCTTTCAAGGTGGGCCCCTTGTGTGAGAAACAAAGTATGGTTCACATCGTTGCGTTTACCTATCTGGATAAAATGTGACCAAAGCGTTAAAAATGTCTGATTAACATATATATATATGGAATGGAACCGACAAAGCCAAGGGAGACCGGAATGGCCATTTCTGGCTTATTAGCCGTCATCAGCCAGTCATACCCAATCCCAAGTGTGGCACACCTGGGATTCGAACCCGCGACCTTTGGTATTTGAGTCGAACGCTCTACCATTTGAGCCACGGGCTCGTTGTTTTGTCGGTTGTGATCGGGAATATGATGATAGTGTGGGGCTCACCGATCTGCTTAAGGAACATGCATGTTCCGTTGTCCCCTGTAGCTCAGACTAGAACCCTCGCAGGCGGTCGCATAGCGACGTGTAGCATATGATGGAATGGAACCGACAAAGCCAAGGGAGACCGGAATGGCCATTTCTGGCTTATTAGCCGTCATCAGCCAGTCATAGCCAATCCGGTCTCTCTGAATCTGAGGCCTCTCTTAGAATCCTATGGTTGACGCTCTATTAACAGATATTTTTGTTCAGGTTGTATATAAATAAATAAATAGGTTTATTGATTTGGCACTGCTTGGCGCCGTCAAATCCTGAGAACACAGGAAAAAACCTAAAACAAACTCCTCTTTTCATTAAACACTTAAGCTTTTGGTTTGTTTGTTTGCTTAAATAGCAGTGTTGAAATGACGAGTTTGTTTTTAAGTAAAAAACCTGTTTTCCAAGGTTTAGAAATAGCAAAAATGAAGTTAAAACAGCTATACAGAATGAAGATGAATGTATCAGGGAAATAATGTTTAGAGTCAAGACTAGTCTGTTATTGACGTTCGAGGGTATTCATTTGACAGAGGTAGAAACGTCTGCGGTCGATTCGAAGGGATAGGTACTTCCAATCAGATGCGAGCGCAGTCGATTCCGGTGTGGGGTCTTGTAACGGACCCGAACTACCCGTGTTGTTTTAACGAGACCCTCTCTTCCGGTTTTGTTGCAGACGGGCAGTAAAAGACCGACACGCGCCAAAAACGGACTCGCCGCCGCCTCCCGATAAGTCGCTTCTACCTTTCGCCCCTTCGTTGTTAAACTATATTCACTTTCTGTTGTAGTATTATTACATTCGTATTATCTAGATTATCAGTTCACATATATTGTACTTCTCGCCATAATTTATCCCATATATACCTACGTTATATTGATTACTGGATTATTTGTCGTTCGTATCATCATGTCGGAAATGGCCGGTTCTTCAGAGGACACAGCGTCGAAGGATACGCTCGTGAAGCAAGATATCGATCTATACTCACGACCTAGTAGTCCCGCTTCATCCCCGTCACCGAAGCGGCCGGACGCTGCTAATGGTGGCAGCGATAACCGAACCCTACTCCCCTCCAGTTATTCCACACAACCCTCTCCCCAACCTCGACCAACTCACTCAACGCAGAGTGTCCCACGCAGATCCCTCCTCGCACCAGTACCCTACGACGCCGGACACAACATCCGCGACTGGTTGGTCGAGCTGTCCCTTTCCTCGTTGACCTTGCCCCTGCTGACCACACGAGGTATATGTTACGGTTCCTAACACCCCCCACCCGTAAGTTGGCGATGACTTCCGGAATTTCCCTCGACACGCCCTTCCATTCAGCCCAGGAAACCCTACTGTTATTATTCGACACCCAAAGTTCCCCTCAACAGCCGGCGAGCGGCTGTACAACCTCCGTCAGACACATCAAACCGCCGACGAGTTCGCCACGGAGTTAATACAACTGGCACGCCACGCCTTCCCCACCTTACCCCCACGCGATCGCGACGACCTTGTGCTCGACCGTTTCACATCTGGTCTCCGAGATCACACAGTCGTAAATCATTTCATCCTCAACCCGCCCACAAACCTGTCCGCCGCACTACAAGTCTGCCGGCGGTATGACAGCAGAAAAAATCCAAGATATAACCCCGAAGCCCTGCAAACCTACCCCAATGTGCCAGACCTATATTTTACCCCCTCCACATCCACGCGGCCACCGGATACCCGACCACCTACCAAAAGAACGACGCTCCCACTGCGATTCCCCAAACCACAACCCAGGGTGCCCATACTGCGCGGCGTACGGACCCCACGCACGTCATTGCGGACACAACTCACCCTGTAAGTCCCCGTTTGTTAACTCTACCAATGTTTATCAAACAAGCCCTGTAATCACATTTACTGTTCCACTGCACCTTGACAACCACACGGTCAACGCACTTGTCGATACCGGAGCTAACGTATCCCTAGTAGCTCCCCTTAACCTTCCCCAGCATTTACTTAGTCAAATAGAGCCGTTACCCACACCCCAAAATCTCCGAGCGGCAAATGGTACATCGATACCTATTTCCGGGACCATTACGTTACAAGTAGTCGTCAACGATTCCCATGTTACTCACGACTTCTTAGTGACACCCAGCAGCTCGTGGCCCCTCGTCCTTGGACTAGACTTTCTCACGACCCATGACTGCATTGTTTACGCCCGCGACCGACGCTTATCCTTAGCCCCACACACCAACCTGGCTGCCCCAGCAACCTCTTGCGACGACCACGACCTCGTGTATAATGCTGTTTTGTCAGCAACCGCTTTCAAACCCACACCTTTAGATGAAATCCTCCCTTCCCCCCTCTCAGTAGGCACCGTAGCACATTCGCAACTAAGGAACCTACTCACTTCTTTCGCCGACCTCTTTACATGGTCCATAGACACCATCGGCCGTACACACCTAGTGCAACACACTATCGACACCGGCGAAGCCAAGCCGATCTGGCAACCCCCACGACGGATCCCGGTACGGTACCGCGACGAAGTCGAGAAAATGCTGGACGAATTGTTGGAGGCTAAATTAATCCGGCCTTCCTCATCCCCTTGGGCATCCCCCATAGCCTTAGTACCTAAGAAAGACGGCTCCCTACGTCTTTGCATAGACTATCGTCGACTGAACGCCGTGACGGTACGTGATTCATTTCCACTCCCACGCCTAGACGATACCCTCGACGCGCTTGGCAACGCCGCCTGGTTTTCTACGCTAGACCTTAAATCCGGGTACTGGCAAGTTGAGATCCATCCCAATGACCGCCACAAAACTGCCTTTACTGTTCCCCAAGGCCTATTTGAATTCCAAACACTACCCTTCGGACTCTGCAACGCCGCTGCAACCTTCCAACGTCTCATGTACCGTGTCCTAAGGCCCCTTATTCCGTATAAATGCCTCGTCTATTTAGATGATATTATCGTATTCGGGCGCACCACGCAGGAACACAATGACAACCTGCGAGAGGTACTTGAGGCCCTCCAGGACGCAGGCCTAACACTCAACCCGACGAAATGTCTCTTCCTCCGGGCTGAAGTAAACTTCCTGGGACACCTAATATCCCCTGGATATATTTCCCCCCTACCCGACCGCGTACAACAGGTACGCACCTGGCCGACGCCCACGACCCCGGCAGAACTACGCAGTTTCCTGGGTCTAGTATCGTACTACAGACGGTTCATACGCAACTGCGCCCATACTGCAAGCCCACTCCACAAACTCACCGAAAAAGGTAGAGAGTTCGTGTGGTCAGATGACTGTGCTCAAGCCTTCAACAATTTACGAACTGCTCTGTGTTCCGCCCCATTGCTCGCCCTCCCGAATGTTGACAAGGACGCACCCCCATTCATTTTAGACACCGACGCCAGTGGGTACGCCATCGGCGCAGTTCTGTCACAAACCGATGCAGACAACGTCGAACATCCTATTTGTTTCGCCAGTAACAGTCTAACGAAAACACAACGCCGGTACTGCACGTTCCGCAGAGAACTGTTAGCTATCGTAGTATTCCTCCGTCAGTTTAAACACCTACTGATTGGCAAACGTTTCATTCTACGCACAGACCACCGAGCATTACAGTGGTTGGGCTCATTCAAGAGACCCCATGGACCAACTGGCACGCTGGCAAGAATTCCTGCAGGACTTCGACTTTCACTGCCAGTACCGCCCAGGGCAAAAGCACGGCAATGCAGATGCGCTGTCGCGGTTACCGCCAAGCGACGACCCTACAACAGACGAAACACCCGCGAGCATTAACGCAATCACAGCCTCGGAACCCACAAGACACTCTTGGTCGGTAAATCAGAGCAGTGATCCGGACACTGCTATTATGTATCGCCATCTAACCGAAGGATTACCCAAACCGACCGAACGGGACATATGAAAGGCACAAGTCTAAGGGCACGACTTCTACTCCACCAATGGCCGTACCTAACAATACAAAACGACATCATGTTCCTACGCGATCCTTCCTCTCACCATCTACGCCCCATCGTTCCTGGATGTCTAATCGAGACTGTGCTTAACGATATCCACAATCAGTTGGGGCATTGTGGCCAACGACGTACCGAACAAGCCACCCGTAACCGTTTTTGGTGGCCACAATTACGGTCGTCAACGCACTTTTTTTGCCAATCGTGTCCAACATGCGCTTCCTTTAAATCACCCACCCCATCTCCCCGCGCACCCCTACAACCCATGACCACCGGTTTCCCCGGAGAACGCGTCGGCCTAGATATAATCGGACCTCTGCCGATCTCAGTCCGCGGGCACGAATTCATCCTCGTAATGATTGACTATTTTACGAAGTGGACAGAGGCCATACCCCTACTCCGCCAAGACGCCGCATCCGTAGCAAACGCCATCAACCGTACATGGATCAGTCGCTGGGGCTCACCCCTATCGTTTCATTCAGACTGCGGAAGTAATTTCGAATCTCAGCTGATGCGGGAAGTCTGCGAAATGTTAGACATACGGAAGACGCGCACAACTCCCTATCATCCGGAAGGCAATGGTCTCGTAGAACGAACCAACCGCACGATCCACAACATCCTGCTTGCGTTTACTAAGGATGGCCACCAACACGACTGGGACATCCAACTACCATTCTGCCTTCTGGCATACCGAGGAACGATCCACTCCTCCACTGGATTCACACCCCATTATCTATGGACAGGACGTGACATCCGCCTCCCGATCGACCTCCGCTACCCTTTACAGTCCCCAGACCCAACCACACCCCAAACATTCGCTACGAAACTCCGTGAAGTCATACGCTCCGCACACAACGCCGCACGCATAACCCTACGAAACGCCTCACTTCATCAAAAACAGCACTTCGACCGCCACACATCCGGAGCCGCATTTCAAATCGGTGACCTCGTAATGCACCACCATCCCATACCACCACGTGGTACTTCGGCGAAACTCCACCACCCTTGGCGTGGACCATTTGCTGTGCTCGACGTACTAGCCCCAACCAGCTTCCTCCTACGCGATGCCATCCGCGCCGAATCACCACCCTTCACGGCCCATTTCTCTAAGCTGAAACCCTACCGCGGCCGCCTACCCGACTGCACGGCTGATTCCCTACCTATCCTACCCGCAGACCAGGTACCCCCAGTAGCCATAGAAGTAACTATACCCACATCGTGCGATCCCCCCCCAGCACTGAGGACAGTGCTGCATCTTAGAGGGGGGGGCTGTGTAACGGACCCGAACTACCCGTGTTGTTTTAACGAGACCCTCTCTTCCGGTTTTGTTGTAGACGGGCAGTAAAAGACCGACACGCGCCAAAAACGGACTCGCCGCCGCCTCCCGATAAGTCGCTTCTACCTTTCGCCCCTTCGTTGTTAAACTATATTCACTTTCTGTTGTAGTATTATTACATTCGTATTATCTAGATTATCAGTTCACATATATTGTACTTCTCGCCATAATTTATCCCATATATACCTACGTTATATTGATTACTGGATTATTTGTCGTTCGTATCATCATGTCGGAAATGGCCGGTTCTTCAGAGGACACAGCGTCGAAGGATACGCTCGTGAAGCAAGATATCGATCTATACTCACGACCTAGTAGTCCCGCTTCATCCCCGTCACCGAAGCGGCCGGACGCTACAGTCTGCCGAATAATTAGACTTATTTGACTGAATGCTAAAAAGGTGAAAATACATTAGGAGCCGGAAGATTTCAACGGTTAGAAACTTTCAATGCAGTCATACAGTCTTCATATTTGTATTATATATCATAGTGTTGATTATGTTTGATCTAGCTGTATGAAACCGCTAGTACCATTCGTTTCATAAAGCTATATCAAAACCTAGACGTGCGGCTCATTGCGCATTCGAATAACATAGAGCATAAATGATGTTAAAAACGGAAAAAACATTATACTAACAGACAGAGATAAAAATAATAAGTTTTGCAAGTTAGTTTTAAAGCAAATTGTTTACTAATCATAAAATTATACATAAAAATAAAGACGCTATCCAAAAACATTTTAAAATGTAAAGTTATCATAATTTTTTAAAATAGTTTTAACAATAGAAAAAAAGCTGCTTTTAGATAATGGATATATAAATCATTAAATTGAGAGCCCTTGTGCCTAGCCAGAGGATAGGTATTTATGAGTCTTGTAGGTCACTAACCACCACTTATAGCTTGCCCATAACCAGAGGGTGTACCACATAACCAGATGATAAGATTCTTAATCTCTGTGTGCATTGCAGGTCGTCGTAGGTGGTTTATAAAAGGACATGAAATAACTAATCGTGGGAGATTCTGGCCTGAGTATCCGGTTCTAGTGAATGGCTATCACCGCACGCAAAGTACGTTTGGATTTTCAGCTTGACTTCTAGGTGCAGATAAGGCAGCTCATCGGGAGAACTCAGGATTGAAGCAGCTATCGCCAACAGTAACTGCCGCGTCAGAGCCCTTTCGGCCCGAATTCTATGTTGAAGAACTGAGTTGAAAAATGCCCTATCTTATTCAAAAATAGATGTGTGCTATTATTTAACATATATTGTTTGATTTTTATTTTAAATTCTCGTATGGTTCGACTATTTCTAATAGAATTTGGCAGGGCATTCCATATTGTCGCGTATCTTATGGAATAGAAGTTGGATCGTTGGGCCTTTTTGAATTTCGGAATTTTTATAATATTTTCTGAATTTCTAGTGTCTCGGGGACCGTTTTGATTTGTTAGTAAATTCATTCTGAGAATATCTTGGTCGTGTGTGATTTTGAATAGAAAAGTGAGACCATTTTTGAGTCTTCTGATCCAGACGGGTTGAAGACCATATCTATCGTATAGTTCCATGTATGAGCCTTGAAAGGCATCACATTTGGATAAGGATCTGGTAAAGCATCTTTGAATGGCTTCTAGTTTCTTTCGGCCATCTGATGGCATAATGCCAAAAAAATTGAGCAGTAATCCAAGAGAGGTAAAACGTACATTTTATATAGTCTTGTCTTTAGGGCAGGTGAGGAGAAATTTTTACAAATGAATCCGCATAGTCTAGTGGCTTTTGGTGATATTTGTTTAACGTGGGGAGATAAATCAAGAGTATTTGTATAGCTAAGACCTAAGTCTTTTATTGATGTTGTCTCGGTTATTTCCTGATTATTGAAAAATATGGGAGGAAGTTTTTGTGAACCAAAGATCAGGAGATGACATTTACTTGGAGAGAATGGCATTTGCCATAGAGTACTCCATTCGCTTAGTTTTTTAAGATCATTTTCAATCGTTCTATGCATACTGGCTACTGTATGCTGGTTATATGCATATGCAAGTTTTAAGTCGTCCGCATATAAAACATGTTTTAGCTGACGTTGATATAGAGGATAAGTCGTGAATGTATATAAGAAATAGGAGGGGACCTAGGATAGTCCCCTGAAGTACTCCACTACTAATATGAGATGGTTCTGAGACTACGTTTCGAATTTGTACTACCTGATATCGGTTTTGAAGGTAAGATTTTAGAAAGTCAAGAAGGGGAGACCCAATCCCATGACTTTTAAGCTTCACTAGAAGCCTTTGATGGGGTACTTTATCGAACGCTTTTTTTAGGTCAAAGTATATCGTAGCTACCGTGTTTCCGTCATCTCTGTTACTTGAAACGAATTCAAGGAAGGTGAGATGGCAGGACTGACATGACTTTTAAGGTAAGAAAGCGTGTTGAGAGGAAGGTATGAGGTTAGCGTTTGTTAGATAGTTTAGCATTTGTTTGGAAATTATTTTTTCTAGTATTTTTGCTATTACCGCTGTTCGGTGAACACCACGATAGCTTTGTGTATCAGATCGGTTCCCGTTTTTAAATATTGGTGTAATGCTTGAGTATTTCCAGATTTCTGGATACATACTATTCGATTGGAGTAAGGAGAATAGACTAAACAGCAGTACTGGAGCATATATCATATGCTTCAGTATGCAAGGTGGGATTTTATCCGTCCCATAAGAGGTGGAATTAGAAAGTTGTCTGATAGCTTTTTTGACGGTTTCTTCGCTAAAACAGATCTCATTGAAGGTAAATGTTGTCATTTCTGTTGGGTGGGTATCGGCTCCTCCTCAACTGAATAGTTGGCTGAGAAGTACTTATTGAATAAATTTGCTATTTGGTTATCGTCCGTTATTACTTGTCCTGCGTCATCAATCATGAGTTGGGGACCTGGTTTTCGATTAGTGTTCATTTGCTTCCGAAAGATCTGGGCTTGTTTTTCGGAGGACTCTATTGCCCGGCGTTCTGCTGCTATGTTTTTATTTGCTTCCATTTTTTCAACTAGATCATGTATTTCCCTAATTCGTCTGAGTGTGGATAAATAACTAACTGAGGGATCATGAAGTTGTTTTTTTAATTTTTTAGTCTCTTAGAAAGGAAGTTAGGAATTTGTGACTTATATGGGGATTTCTCATCTATTAAGGTATCTCGAATTATAAAAAAGTAGAGTATACAAGGTTAACAGCTTCCGTCGCGGATGTCGTTAGAAGATATGAACTCCAGTCTAGTGACCTTACATATTTGTTCATATAGTCAATGTCGAGTTTTTTTGGATTTATGTTAATGTAACTAGAATCTGATGTTACATTTATGTTTAGAGGGAGCATTGTTATTATTGCCTTATGATCACTTTCAAAGGTTATGTTGTCTTAATGCGTATGTAGGGGCCAGATATCATTTGTGAGAATAATATGTAGTATGTTGTTTCCTCGGGTCGGTTTATTGATTATTTGTGTCCAGTTATGGAAGAAAATTGATGAAAGCAGTTCATCGTGTCTGGTGGGGGCTGATAGTTAAGCCCAGTTTATTTCAGGACGGTTTAGATTGCCTGCGATTATCTTATATTCAAATTGAATATTTGATATGGTATCTATTAGATTGGTTAGGCCAGTGTCATCATTACTACATCCTGGAGGAGTTTACAGACATCCGATAAGTATATTTTTGTGCGATAGGGATTTTACTGTGGCAAAGCATGCTTCGCCAGGGAAAGTTTCGTGTGAAACATCGAAACCACTTTGTTCAATGGTAGTTTTGATGTATATCATTCAGCCACCGCCTCATTTATTAATGCGGTCTTGTCGATCGAAATTGTAGTTTGGGAAAAATAGCGAAGCATTCGATGTTAATTCATTAACCCATGTTTCCGTTAAACAAACTATATCGGGATTATAGGCTTCAACGAATGTCCTAAGTTGTGGTATTTTATGTACTATCGATCTCGCATTAATAAGGGCGATACTTAGGATTTCGGATAGGGAAGAGCCCAGATGTTGTAAAAAAACTGATTTCTAAAACTGTTTTGATTTTGCGATGGGCTAATAGAAGGGAAGTGTGTAACTGTTGGAAGGTATGGTGATGTGTATGGTGAGAGATGAATGAATGGGTAAGAGTGTATGTGTTGAGAGGGTGGTGGGATTTGAGTGCATGGGTTAAAGTGTATGGATTGTGTGTAGGTGTTAGAGTGCATGGGTTTAGTGTAGAGGTTATGCCTCATATGGGGGAAAGGATTTACTGGGCTGTTATTGTAGATACCTGGGGTTATTGTCGGGAAGGTTTGCCGGCCTAGGTAACTGCTTTGGTTGCCATAAGTTGTTACTATGTTTGAACGGTTAGCATGCGTTGGTTTACTCCTATGCCATGCATTTGGATTTGAGGGAGTTGAGGTGTTATTATAAGAGCTTATTCGTGTCTTATGAGAGTTTGGAGAAATTGGAGCACTTATATTACTTGGGTTGACATTTTTTGGCTTTTTGGTAGTAACGGTGTGCTCAATAAAGCTTTTTGCATAGGAATACTAACTGGGAGACAAATTGGGTTATCTTTTGAGCTTGAAGGGATTGACACGCACGTTATAGGATTTTGTATTATTTGCTGGGTCGACATTTTCTGTTACTGGTTGTTCAGTTGGCGGATTCGTAGTAACACTTATATTACTATCTAATATTGCGACATGACTGGATCCAGAATTTGTGTTATCAAGCTGTTCCAGGGAGGTTTGAGCATTTTGACGTGCTCAATTTGTTTGATTCTGACCTCCTCTCCTAACTGCTGAAGCAGTTATTCGATTGGTATTATGAGTGTTAGAATAAAAATTAGATAAACTTGCCAAAGGTTTGGCTAAGGAAATACTATGTTTATCATTTTTATTAAACTGGCTTGTACGCTTTGCATTATAGTTGGCAGCGTCGGAAGTGCCTGCTTGAGGTTCGACTGAGGAGAAAGCATGATTAACATCTGTTTTGAGCTGCGTGGCTTTGGTCTGAAGTTCACGTCTTTGCATAGGTGTGAGGTCTGGACCTATGAATGCTTTTCGGGTGAGCAGAGTTCGGTTCACTTCCGGGTTTTGTAGAACTAGATCGGCTTCGGTTTGTGAATAGAAGGTCACTAACACTGGCTTATTTTTGCTTCTTGAATTAAGCATTTTGGTGGAATCTATGCTGATGTTTAGACCACACGAGTGTATGAGTTGTTGGATTGATGGTGTGGGGTTAACCGTGTGGGGGATATTTCTGATAATGACATTAAACTTGCGTTTGGACCTATCAGCGACCTCTGAAGAGACTACGTGTATAATCGGTTCTATTTGTGGTACGCTTGTTAAGCTGGTTGCAATAGATTTTGAGTCTAATAGGGAGTTGAGCAACGTAAAAAGATGTTCATATTTGTCGATAAAGTTTTGCAGACGTAGGATTGCTGAGAGATCTAGTTTATCGATAGTTACTTTTGCGTCCGTCATATTTCTGGTATATGATTACGTGAGGATTTAGACGGTTGGATGCCACAAATTGGGAGCTAGGGTACAGAAGTACACTTCGTATGAATTAAGATTATAATTGAGTGAAAAAAATATATCAATATCTTCAAATAGTAAGCAATTTAAACTTATCTTGGAGTTGAGGATTTTAAGCGGTATATGTCTTCAAAGTATATCGCCTCAATTTATTTGTCAATAGATCGAAGATTTTATCTATTTTCCAATGACACATGTAGTGAGCTCTTTCATCTCTCTGCCGAAATGCACTCATGCTACTCTAGGTGTTTGCTGTACAAGGAAAGAATTAATTAGGTGTGGTCTCTTCTTCGAGATTTGGTTTGTTTTTAATTTTTGGGTGCGCCTTGAGGCTGTTCAGGGAAGTTAACTTTGCATGGTATCTGTCTGTCTGTCCCCTTTCGGTAGGTGTAAGTGTAAAGCATGTGGGATTGTTTTATGTATTACATATACGCATTGGGAGAGTGTGAAGTTAGACATGTGATGCAAACTATGGATGAGATTTGGCCGACACGCGACTGTTCTCAGTCATGAGACACAGTTACCCTCACTGAGCATATTTTGATCCCTATGAAGTACTGGAGACGAATGAGATCAGTTTTCGACCTATAACTCCGAAAGGGCTCCCTCCTGCACGCCTTTCCATTGTGGCGGTTGTCTTTGGTTTTCCTTTCGTTCATGTGTTGCTTTCTATCTGCGTCGATGGGTTATAGTGCGTGAACTAGTCACCCTTTGCACGATAATCATGGGCTTGTCCAGTTCTGTACGTTGGCCGTGCTCTTTCATGCCGTGCACCCTTGGGCTCTTGGTTATGCCATGTGCGCCTTTGTCCACTGCCCGCTGTGAAGTGAGGTCATGCGTTGGCACCGGCTGTCTAGTTCCTTCTGTTCGCGGAAGCCTTTCAGTGGAACTGCCGCGTTGTTTACATATGAAGTGGTTGTGGCCGGTGGCCGTGGTTTTCTTTTATCAATATTGCTAGACTGACCGCGGGGACAGTGCCATTGGAAAACCGGGTGTTTTACTTAGCGGGCGGGTATGAAAACCTCCCGCTTGCAGGAAGTTTTATCGGCTTCTGTTCCCACTCCCCCTACCTTCGGACACTTTGCATGTTTCCTACCATTCGATTGTCCTACCTTGTGCTCCTGGCCTCTCCTTTCATCACCCTTCCACACTTTGAAGCGCTTTCTTTAAATGCGTCCATTACTGGCCAGCTGTGCAGATGGCCTTCCATGTGTGACACAGTGCGCCCACTGGGTCGCCTGGAATGTTCGTTTCCTTTTAGATAATACTAGGAGTAACCGACCAGAACGGAGGACGGCTCTAGTCGATCGGGAACTGGCACGCTACACGGTGGACATTGCTGCTCTCAGCGCGACCCGATTCTCTGAGCAGAGTCAGCTGGAGAAGGTGGGTGCCGACTACACCTTATTCTGGAGTGGCCGGCCAAACGCAGAACGACGCGACGCTGGTGTTGCCTTTGCCATCCGTAACGACATCGTGAGACGTCTGCTCTGTCTGCCGCAGGGTATTAATTATCGCCTGATGAGCCTCCACCTGCCTCTTCAGGGAGACCAGTTTGCCACCATCATCAGTGCCTACGCTGCCCCAATGACGAGCTCTGATGTGGCGAAGGACAAATTCTACTAGGACCTGCACATCCTGCTGGCGACTGTGCCGAAAGAGGACAAGTTAATTGTCCTTAGTGACTTCAACGCCCGTGATGGGACGGACCACGCTGCCTGGCAAGGAGTTCTCGTTCACCACGGTCTCGGTAGCTGTAACGATGACGGCCTCCTTCTTCTGCGCACGTTTCCGGAACATCGTCTCCTGCTGACCAACACCTTCTTCCGCCTTCCGACGCGGGAGAAGGCCACATGGATGCACCCTCGGTCACGGTGATGGCATCTGCTGAACTATGTTCTCGTCCGGATGCGAGATCGATAGCACGTGTTGGTAACCAAGGTGATCCGCGATGTCAATGGTTGGACAGATCACCGCCTCGTCATCTCCCAGATGAGTCTCCAACTGCAACCCCGACGAAGGCCCCAAGGTAAACGGCCGCCATGTAAGTTACATATTTTTTTGATAAATTTGGCTGCTAACTGATTTAATTTCAGAAACCTAATATCCAAGAAACTGGAGGACCTGCATGCTCCAGATGATAACGCTACCGTGGAGACACGATGGTGTTAACTGCTAAGTGTCATCCAGTCCACCGCCATCGAAGTCCTCGGACTCGAAACACCATCAACACCAGGAGTGGTTTGACGACAATGACGCCGACATCAGCAACTTACTCGCGGAGAAGAATGGAGTACACAAAGCCTATATGGACCTTCGGACTGATGTCACCAACATCAGACTTCTTCAGATTCCGGCGCCTTGTACAGCAAACGGCTGTGGGAGATGCACGATTCCTAGCGTTCGATTGTCCTACCTGTTGCTTCTGGCCTCTCCTTTCATATCCCTATCACACTTTGACGCGCATCCTCTCAAATTCTCAAGCTCACACACGTCAAGGGTGCTTCTTGTCTCACCCAACCAGCCGAACTTAAATTGGAGTATGCTCAGGTAAGAAAACCCTCATAGAAATCCAGATTTTATTTGAACTTGCCTATGCGCTAGACAGGTCCTCTTAGGGTCTATCAGCACTGGCCACAAAATACTCTTTGAACGCTGACTGGAAAAGTGGGTTTATGCTGTACGCCGGCTCGGGGAGATCAGGAAACAAACAGCTCCTGCGCAAGTTCTCCACGCTGTTGAGGATGCATTGGTCCCTCCCGTTGACCTTTTGCACTTCAAATTTGAAGTCAGCGCAGAGGCGGGCATGAAAGAAGGTGTTGACTCGGACATCATCAAATAATGTCAGGGTTGTCTAAATGGTATAAGAAAGCAACACTTAAATTCACAGAGCATAATGGTTAGCGCATGATAACTGAAATTTATTTTACCGTAACGTTAACCCGCTGGAATTCTATTCGGCAGAGATAGTCCGTTCCAGGAAAGGCATTCCTGCATGATTCCATCTTTTTTATGCCGTATGTGGCATAGTAAACAGAGGCAGCCGCTCTGTTCAGCTGGTGACTTAAATCTGCTCCCCGGACTTTCCTCACCAGAGCTCTGACGTCCGGCAGGCAGCTTACTGAAGGGAAAAGCAACATGGTTTATTTGTAAGCAGACGCCATAATTGTTTGCAGTGATGTAATACGCTGCAGTGTTAGTTATATTTACTGTTAGTGAAATATTTTATTTTTCATTTCGCAAGTGAAAATAGATTTCCATTATCCACAGTCTGAAGGCTTTTTAATACATGGACTGTTGAATTGGCAGAATGCTTTTGTGTCCCATCTGAGATCGATAAATTAAAAATGCTTTATACGGGCGTGCACTGGGATCACCGTCAAAGAAGAAATCCAAACGATGTCTACTGCCCGTCGTCCTTTCTTTTTTTAAGTACTGTGTTTTAAGAAGAAGATTACGCATGCAACCTATCTACTTTTAGAAACCTTATTTATTGAAGGTGCAATGCAGGAAAATGAAACGATAAATTAAAAATTCCTCATACGGGCTTGGACTGTGATCACCGTCATAAAAAGAATTCGAACGATGTCTACTGACCGTCATAATGAGTGAAATAATTCTAAAAAATTAATTAGCGATCCTTTCTTTTTTATGTACTGTGTTTGAAAAGAAGATTATGCATACAACCTACCTACTGTTAGAAACCCTTTTTATTGAAGGTGCAATAAAGGAAAATTAAAATACAATACCGCACTGACCGGAGTGATTTGACATGTAGGGTGTTGTATATTCTTCTATGATTGAGTAGCTCGTTGTAGATACTGGTAGGCTTTCTGAGATATCCTGTGAAAGACAAGCCTCACAGCGCATCACAAAAGTAACCGTCAGAAGCACGGAAATTGCGCTCCGCATAACGAGGTATTAAGCTGAATTCTGCTGCATAAACCACACTTATATAATGTATTTTTGTGTCCAATAGGTCATTTATCGGGAATAAAGCCAATAAGAAAATACCCCGTAATCTTTACAGCTGGGACATCAATTGGCAGTAGCTTCAAAACATTGCGCACGGTGCGTAGTAGAGAAATATGGGCAAATGATATGAAACTTCTTATAGAAAATGAACTGCATAATAATGGGGAATTTAAATGCACTAGGGATATTCATTTTGTGTAAAGGTCCACAAAGTATGACTACAGCACAACCCATGTTTCGAAGATGACGCGAAGTCTTTAGCCAGTCTTTTTGGCTAACCCACAAATGTAAGAGTCCCCTGGATTAGCCCTGGAATAAATATTATAACCGATATTCGTTCGGAATGCTGAAACAGTTATTAATCCATTCAGTGTTCGAATTATTACGCATCCAGTTAAAGACTCATTGTTCGCCGACATCATTGGGTCATTTATCACCCAAAAACTAAAGTATGATTATGAAAGACGAGCCTTTGAAAGAGGGCAGAAATACCGTTAAGGATAAAAGGGACAGAGATGAACTTGACTGGCCTATTTGCAGTCGTCAGTTGCCAAACTCAACGTCCGACATGCGTGATCTGACACTCAAACGTAGATTTTTATTGATACGTCTCTCTCAAGTCCGGTTGTCAAGGACGGAAATACGAAAACCATTTTCTGTGTTTTGCAATAATGGATACTAAAAATCGTAAATGGGGTGCCCAGCGATCAGAGCACAGAACCTGCGGATGGCCTTCCATGTGTGACACAGGGGGTCTAATGGGTCGCCAGGTTAGCTGCGTGTCCGGTTACGCCGCCTTGAACTTTGTCAACTACCTGGTGCAACGTGCGGTCATGCGTGAAACAGTGCGTTGGTTTACTGCCTTCTATTGCAGTCTTGACTTACGCTGGGCAGCTGGTTTAATGGTTTCCCCCTTCTCCTTTTCTGTTGGTGTGCGCTGCGGTGAGTGTGGCCCGTTCGGACCCTTCTGTTTGCGTCTGGTTTCTGTTGTTATTATTGTAAAAGGACATGGGTTGTGCTCACAGGCTGAATGGGGTTTGGAGGACTGCAATTCATCTGCAGTTGGAAGTGGTCTTTTTACGGAGTTGTTTGGTTTTTTGGAGAGGGTACTGAAGTCAGTTTTTCTTCACCTGCCTTTGCGTTCGGAGCGGGATTCCAAGCAAACTTGCCATTGGCACTGCCTGCTGTGCTTAAATTTGTCTCGGTAGTCCTTTCTACGTCATCCGTAGCCCCTATTGCTTCCTTTAAATAATGCACTTTTGTCCTCAACTCGTCCCTGCTGGCTTCTTCTGGTTACGGTTAGGCCTACGGTTATCGGTAAAGTTTGTTTTATTTGTAAAGCTCTCATTTAGCCAACAGGGGTTGATTATTGTCAGGGATAAGTTTGAAGTTAGTGTTGACTAATACAACTGGATCCCATTTGCTCAAATGTGTGTCAATAGTTAAGATCTGAACTTCTGCTCTCTTCAGTAAATTAACTGACTTTTTGTGTAAATTCCAGTACTTCAGTAATTTAAAGGTCCAACCGGCAAGTATGTGTTTTCGGTAAATCATCCTCCGGCGTACTTGACAGTGATTTTCAATCCCCATACGCAATCCTAACTCCTGCCCTTCTCACAGACACAATGACCTCTACGTGTCGACTTCGGCATGTAGACGGCGTGCAAACGATCAATACTGACGATAAGGCGCTTTCAAACCGTCTATAAACCTTATGTTTTCATTAACCTTACAATTCAGTGGTCAAATGAAAAAAAGCAAATACCTAAGTTCGGATCTATCACTGCGAAAGCCGATTTGAAGCCTGTCTTGTTTGCAGCAGTAGGGCGATCGACTTAGGCTTTGTGCAACTTTTTCTTCTCAACGAGCAGAGCGTTGATATCTGTGTCGTTGTCATCGAACCAGTCTTTGTGCTGACGATGTGCGCAGCCGAGGACATCCGGGGTGGTGGATTGGATGGTGTCCCTCAGCTGACACCAGCCTTTCTCCACGGAGATGTCCACGTCAGCGACTGGAAGTTTGCCTAGTCGGTTGGCCAGTTCGTTGCTGAAATGGATATGGAGAGCAGGTATATTCAACAAAAAAGTATTCAACTTCCTTGTATGTCACTTACCTTGGGGTCTTCTGCGTCGCTGCAGACAAAGTCTCATCCTGGATATGACGAGGCGGTGATCCGTCCATTTGTCGGCACCGTGGATCGCCTTTCTCACCAGCACGTCCTGTTTATCTCGCCTTTGGACAAGAACATAGTCCAAGGTGTGACAGTGTCTCGACAGGGGGTGTACCCAGGGCGCCATTTGCCGCATCGGGAGGCGGAAGAAGTTGTTGGTCAGTAGGAAACGGTGTTCCGCACGGGTTCGTCGAAGAAGGAGGTCGTTATCGTTACGGCTACCGATAACATGGGGACCCAGCATTCCCTGCCAGGCAGCGTGGTCCGTCCCCACACGGGCGTTTAAGTCACCAAGGACAATTTACTTGTCCGCCTTCGGCACAGTTGCCAGCCAGGTGAGCAGGTCCTCGTAAAAATTGTCCTTCGCCGCATCAGAGCTGGTCATTGTGGGAGCGTTGGCATTGATGATGGTGGCGAACTTGTCTCCCTGACGAGGCAGGCGGAGGCTCATCAGGCGATTATTGATACCCTGCAGCAAACAGGGCAGACGTCCCACGATGTCGTTCCGGATGGCAAAGGGCCAGAGGCATCGCGTCGCTCTGCCTTTGGCCGGCCACTCTAGGAGAAAGCGTAGCCAGCACCCACCTCCTCAAGCTGACCCTATTCAGAGAATCAGGTCTCGCTGAGAGCAGCAATGGCCAAATTGTAGCTAGCCAGTTCCCGAGCGATTAGCGCCATCCTCCATTCCGGTAGGTTACTTCTGGGATTGTCTAAAAGGGATCGAACATTCAAAGCTGCTAGAGTTAGCGAGATCACTCGAGCAGTCGGGGGTATACCCCGGAGATTACGGTGGGTAGAGGGGTGGTTGGGAGAGCAGTTGTTGTTGTTGATATTTTTTAGAGTTTTTCGACCGCATGGAATTGCAGTCTGCTAGCCACTGTCTGCTGCAGATGTCGTAAGACGCATAATTTTTTGAGGGCCCTTTTTCTAGCCCCCTCTTACTTTACCCATTTCAAAGCCAGACACTCCTTCTGGAAAAATTACTTCTTTTTAATTAATTCACATCTGTACTGTTACTAGTAGTTTAAGATTGTCAGCACTCCTTTTGTCTTTCCCAATGACGACGCACCCTCTGATGTGCAATTGAAGTTGATTGAGCTGCAGGACTCGGACGTTCTCTTGTTAAGTTTACTTCTTGCACTACTCTCATTAACTTATACCTTCAGCCGCCACATGCTCAGTTTCCAATGTTGTTAGCCTGTACCAAGCGTGTGATTGCAATGTTTGGCAGCACTTATTCTTGCGAGCAGCTGTTTTCCATAATGAAGTTTTGTTAGAACAAGCTGCGCTCTCAACTCACTGACAATCGCCTTAATGACATTCTGTTGCTGAACTCCTCATCATTAGAACCTGATATTGTATCTGTCTCTAACAGCATGCAACTTCATGTTTCCCATTGATCGTACTGTATTTTTGAATAATAAACGTTTCATTGGACACGTAGTTTCTTCTGGCCAAGTATGCCTTCTTGATCTCCTGAAATGGCCTTGTAGTCCGAAAAGTTTGCCAACCCCTGGTCTACAACCTACCTTCGTAGATGTTTAAAGTATAACGAGGGTTGTAAAGGCTACCGAAGTAGACGAAATATGTGATAAAATTGGGGAAACACTTCGGCGGAAAAAAAAAATTATCTGATTTCCAATCGTGCGTCTTTCAAAGGCAGATGTGGTCCAACGATTCCATAGTAATTATGCCTACTCCATTCAATAATCAGTATTAATATTGGCGTGTCCAGAAAAAGTGGGACTTGCATTTCCCACAAATACATGCAATTAAAAAGTAAAGTTCACAACTTTATTCACTGATCATTGCAAAATTGGAGGTTCAGAGCTGTATAAAAAGATTGCTGAAGCCGGGATTTTAACGCTTAATTGTAAGGTGACCCCTTGCAGCATCTACCTCACACTCTCCTTCCTCTGCTTCCCAGCTTTGATGTAAAGACAGGAGCAAGACGACGGAAAGAAGCTTAATACACGAACAGTAACATACGACCACCCAGATTCATCAATGTTTGATGGCAATAGGTTTGAATAGAAGAAATTTGTGTATGGTTGGCAACTGACGTGTTGAAACATTAACCCTGACAGTAATTTAAAGTAACAAATAACCAGCAGGAGGTAATTTATACGTTATTTTGCTCGTCCATCGAAGATGGTTTTAAGTTTGTGAGCACCAGCGTAAAAGGAGTATCGCGAAAACGGTTGCTAGCTCATCAATAGTGGAAACCCTTCCGTTCCCAGAATACAGCGCTAAGGCGAGAAATAACAACCTGGCTGATCGCCTCTTTAGTCAACTCATATCTTAGGAAGAAGGGGTGCCATTGCTGAAAAATAAATGTATTTCGCCTAAACACTGGGTTTCATTTAAGAGTCCACACTTATCCATTCTGATCTTATTTCGGTCGAAATTGGTCATACGCCATCCCTTCCCGATAGGAAACAAAAATAGCGACGCTCACTGGGCAATCCATATGGCCTCGCGCGAAAGTTTATAAAGGCGAAAGATTTGCGTGTCCTTATGCTAACATTAATTCCAACCCAAATATAAATCTTAACCATTATAAAATAACTAAGGTTACCCTATCCCTAAATCAAAACGTCACCCTCACATTATTTTCCATTGAACGCAGAGCAAAAACATATGTTACGGTTGCAATGGGATCTGGAGCGTAGAAGTTTTCCGTACCATCATGCATGTCAGGCCTTTGAAATTTAGCAGACATATTTTCCGCTCTCCATTCATATGTATATTTTTATATCCCTATTGGGTGGCCTATTTCACCTATTAAATCCCAAGTTTTAACCCCCTTTATTTATTCGAACCACGATAGCGATGTCATCAGCGGCCGACGCTGGCACCATTTTGAAGTCGTTTCGTAGCAAATTGTGGGTACCTTGGATGGACTCAAAGACGACTTATTACGGGCGGACATGACAGATACATACAAATAAAAAACTGGATTTATATTCGCTTAACCAACTACCGTTCATTCTACAGGAAGGCACTGCAACAACATAGCAAATTTGTGCAAATACATGGATATAATGGCTGTTAACTGTGCCTAGATCCCACTGTTAGAAAACATGTTTCTTTCTATGCAGATATGTTATTCATTAATTGATAGTAACATATGTATTTAAACTGCAATATCTTCGATGAGCCTGATACAACATGGATGTTTGTCGCCCTTTGTTTTCTCAGCGAGTTTACAGTGTCTGGATTTAACTGCCAGAGGACGTCATACGGGCAGGCACGACTTCCATACTCGAACAGGAAGGAACTGCTACATCATTCAATAGTTTTGCACGTACACACAGATACCGGTGATATCTATTATTTGACATAGGTAATCATCGGAACTGTGCCCAGACTCGACTGTTAAAAACAATTTTCTTTCTACTTCAATATGTTATTCATTACTTTGCAATGACGTGTATTTCGACTGCAATTTCGCAGTTAATTTTTTTTATTAAGGGGTTCTTCAAAGGCAATGCCTATTACCCGTAAATATACTGAATTATACTGAACTCAGTTGACCTACAGTTTGCAATTCATCGAAGGACGATTCATTCATTCTTCGACCATTCATTTCTGATCTTATGGTGTTACGTAGTTTGTGTGCCCAATGTTATTCACGGTGAATGAAGACAATTCTTTTGCTGAAAATTTTTCTTTCAAAATAAAGCGTATCTCTCTCTCTCATCCTCGGTCAGCACATTTATGTTATACGATATGCCACTAATGAAACCTCGAGTAAAATGTCATGAGACACCGAATGCCTGTCCAAGCGTATCAGACGGCAGACCCAGTAGTTTCTTAAACAGGCTTACTGCCAGTGGTGGATTTTGATATACCTGGCGCGATGCGGGGGCCGAAACTCGCACTTGGTCTGCCTGCAGTCGATCAACCAATGACAACGCCGATTGTTTCCAGCTATCACCACGTCAGTGCCAAATCACGTGCGACATAGGAATTCAACTCGGTGGAGGTATTAGTTTGATCGAAGCTGGCATGAATGGGCAAACACGTTGGAGCTCACCGAAAAAAGCTCACCTCAACGTCTGATTGACTTCTCACTTCGCAGGCCATGTTATTGGGCAGTTATTTGCAGCGGCTTTTCGTAAAAAAATATCAGTGGAAGTACGGACTGAGCTAAGTAAAATCGACTGGCAGACCACAATCCAGATCCTACGGATGACCCGAAATCCCCAAATTTGCTGTTTCGTCTCGGTTTTTCGTAGTCCTGTAAGCATTTTAAAACTAAATTTATATCATAGGCGAACCTGGCACCACACTCAATAACTCTCTGATGCTGGCAGGCCAAACTGAAGTCTGGCGAGACTGGGGTATCATTCGATATCATTGCTGACTGCAAGGACTTCCTCGGGCGATTTAGCAGGAAGGGTTAAGTTCTATGGGCCTTGAAATTGCGTGTTCCAGTATTTTTCTGTTGATGTATATCGATGTGATATTTTATTTTCTATCCACCTCACCCAACTTGAAGTGCGGAGCGTTGTGAGACACCTTATATTGTAAGCCCTGTAAGCTCAGACATTTCATAATTTATATGTAAACCATAGTTTAACTTTGTAATTTGAAACGTCCTTTAAAGATCTCAGTTGAGACCTCGTATCTTCTTGGGCGATATGCATACAAAGGTGAGGTTCTGCTGCAAGAGTTTATTTAGAAACATTCCCAACTGCATTCTTCCCTTAAAAAAAGCAAACAACTTCCTTTACCATTGAAGTCATTTTAGAAAATGCATCGAAATGACGGATGACGAGACCCGTTTGGCTATTACAATTTACTCCGTGCATTCGTAATCAAATTCAACAACGACGTATCTCCTCGTTCCCCGCGAGTTGCCGTAGAAAGCACCACATGATCGCATGTTTGGTGTCAACGTGGAGTCCTAGCCGCTAGGACCCATTATTTGCGGCGGTATGTAGGAGCCACGATTATCCTCCTCTTGCCCGGCCCGTTTGGCTCAATGACCACTTACCGATTGAACTTTCTACATCGTCTTGACCGGAATGGTTACGTTCTTCAGGATTCAGTCTTGCATGCTCATTAATATTGATTTTAATGTGGACCTTGACATTAGTTGAAAGACATGCCGATACGGCACCATACCCAAATGGCACACAAATAGAAGACGACACTGTTTGACCAGGTGGAAGGCCAATCGGGGAAGAATGAAGTTGTATATAAAAATCTATACAGTTTCTGCGATACAGCGTTATGGTAAAACTAGCAAATCGGTGTGCGGTTGCCTGTGGATCAGCAACAAGAATTGTAGGTATTAGGGCAATTACCGTTGACTCTGTATGCGGGCATGGGATCGATATGACTGTATATTAAGTTCACATTTTGGCCCATCAGTGCATCACCTCACGGAGGTCGTGCCCCTCTGATCAGAAGATCATCTCCGTCAGTGCAATTTTCATAAGAGGGGCTCCGCCACGTTAGGGGGCAAAGCCCGGCGTAATTAGTTCGGTTGCCGTGCCGCTAAGGACAGGTAGGGCATTGAACATGACATCAGACCGCTTGCCCCGGTTTAGCGAGGTTTTGCAGGTCATGACTCGGTTGCATTTGGTGGGTTTCTCAGCATGTAAACGGGGCTCCTACCTCACCTCCCCCCTTTAGGCGATAAACGTTGATTCAACGGGCTGCTGAATTGTCACTCCTCCCGACCGCGAATAGAGGGATCCCGAGTTCATGTTACAGGATGGCGGGAATTTGATGCGTCAGCCGGTCAAAGGCCGCCCAGCCGGCTACTCTGGCAGATGAATTTGGCCGATCAACAGCATTCTGTTTGGCCATTTCAGCTTTGCTCCTGACTAATCCTCCGGTTATACGTGCGCTCTGGACGCTGACGTCGCCCTTCTTCCAGCTGGCTTGGCGTCCAAATTAGATAACCTGTACTCCTTACACTCGATACAGTCGACTTACCTACGCGGACATCCCTTCAAACTACGTGGCGAACTGTTCACAGTTTGTGTTCTTCTCACAACGAGTTGTAGACCGCTCTGACGCCAGACATGGATTTATGCTATTGTGTGTTAGATTATTCAAGTGGAGCCTTTACGTGTTGAAGGATGAAAGGGGCGAAGGAGCGACATGCGCCAAAAAAGCCATCGCCAGCAGAAAATTAAACTGATAAGGATGCAAGGAGGGAAGAATTGAAGAAAAACCTCAGATAAGGCTTAAAGAGAAGAGTCTCCAGACAATTAACACCCACCTCGAAGTAAAAGGTCCAGATCCTATTAATTTCCTGGATTTAAGGCCCCTCCCACTCTCCTTTTATATGCTTTTAGAAGCAGACAGCATCGATGAAACTTTACTCTGTAGGGCATCAGTTAACATGCAACCGCCTCGTAAACCAGCCGTAAGTATTTTTGCTAGTGCGCGTTTGTGACTTTTCGTTCAGAGGTTGACCGAGAGAGCAGTAATTTTAAGCAGTATCGTTATGAGTTGCTGCGTTTAGAAACGGAAAGCAACTCGTTCACTGAAAGGTAAATAAAAATGGCCATCTAATTCATTTCAATACAGTCAATAATTTTTAACTAGGCAACTCTTATCAACTAGTTAAAAGTTAATTTTTTCAAATTCATGCGTTTTCGGAGACATTTCATTTATGTGGCTTGTTCTGTCCTTTTCACGAACCATTGCAGCAATACAGTCGTACTGGCCCGGTTTAAAGCGTACCCTTCTGTGCGTCTTTGCTCAGGGGAAAGGTGTCTGCAATATTCATTCTTTCCCTGACACAGCGGTTTAACATCGAGTAAGAACAACCATCTCCGGATTAGTTTAACACGTTGTAGTGTAAATATTACTACTAAATGGCACGTAACTAATGCTGTTTTTTCGTTAGAAGAGTCGAGAATTAAGGTTTTGACACAGGAATGAAAGAAGTCCGCATGCAGTCTGTGAGCCGACCTGTCAGCATCTGGGTCTGTTTCTGGACAGGCGGGCCAAACGGATGAACGACAGCCCGGACAGGCGAGGAGAGCTGATGGCGTTATTGGCTGTCGACGACCTGTTTTTGCGACCCCAGCCCCCACCCCCTTCGGAGATCGGATAATTTATGTACAGTAGTGGCAATCGGCCCAAACGCTGTGGCAGACAGCGTAGGTTGTGAATACGCCTCCGTCGGATATCTTTGGCCACGACGTAGGCTGTCCAGCTATCACGTAGATACTGCTTGACATACACAGCCTGCAGAAGGATTCGACGGCTGTTTGGCATGGAGTGCAGGGCACAGCACAGCACACAATTGCGGAAATTTTCAGATTCACCCTCCAAGACAATATATACTTCGAAGTCCCATACAACCAGGCCCCTGAAAGGATTCTGAACGCAGGAATTAGATTTTCATCGCATACCGGCGTTCAATAATTATGAAATAGATGACAGTCTCCGATGATTAGTAGTGTGTAAGGATAGCCATTTATCTAATCCACAGCAAAAATTAACCATACGGGACGGAAATCATGGACTGACACAAGTGACAGCTTAGTAATGAGAAATGTCGCCCAATACCGGTATGTTGGAGATATTTGGACTACTACTCGAGGGGGTGTAACAGGATGTATAATTTGAGGTAGATAAGGACACTTTTATTCATTTCATGAAGCATTGCATCCGCTTTCGCCTTAAAATGGTTTTATCATGTTTCAAACAATGACAATAATTATTACTTCAAGCATGGTTTCGGCAATGGTGTGTACGACGAAAGCTCACTTTCGCCCTTCTATGGCATCCAAATGCATCAACAGGTCTGTTCTTACGTCCAGGCATCTTGACAATTGTAACGAGGCTTTTTCTCAGAAAAAAGCAGGCTCTATAAACAAGAGCAGCTGGAAAACCTCTAACGATACGCACATTTTAACGCAATCATCGTGGTTCACAAGTGCGTGGTATACATGTTCTGTGAAGACCTTCCTTTCTCTTCATGGTAGTTCGCGTTAACTAGAGGAATGTTTCCTGATTTCCACTCCTATACATCCAGTTATACAATCGATTTTTTTTTTAAAAAAACACCATCTTATTGTTTCGACAATGCTTCACTTTTTGGTGCATTCAGTGCGCTGTTTACTTTATTACCGATCGCCTGTATAAATTGCGGTAGGTAAACAGTACGGATGAGCAAGAAGTCGATAAAGCCGACATCACAGTTCGTCCAAAGAACGCGCATTCCTGTAGAGGTAGCCACAAGTACCAGCTAAACTGGCCAATCAAAACACGGCTGACCGTCAAAATTCATTTGCGATGCTGCGATGATGGCTGGTTGGGTGCCGTCTGACAAACCGACGCATGAGAATGTCAGATGACCTAGTTGATGCAACAGCTCTACGCCGACTCTGGCATCCTGACACAGGATCTCGGGATCACGTCAGTAGCATTCTGGGGAAATGCTAAATCCGCAGCCCGAAGGATCAAATGCTATCACGGTAAACCTAGAGAGGAATGGATAGAAATATAGGCGTCAGCATGTAGAGCGAATAGGGCATGCAGCTCACTGTAATTTCTGCTGTGCGTGTGTTTCACATATGTTTACGCGAATTGAAAAAGCTAGCATGTTGCATGCACACAGTACTGTTATGCAGCATTGTCTCTGAAAGTGTAAATGTAGCGATAAAAGATTAATTTTTGTGTTCGTCAAAACAATACGTTTACAAAGGTGTCTTTAAAATTTATTAATACTGATGTATAGCACGGATCCGTGTTTAATCAGTCACAAAAATCTTCCGTAAAGTTTAGCCGGAAGTAGTGATATTCAATCAATATCTGAGATTACTAAGACAAAATTTTACATATTATATGGACTAGGATCGAGGAGTAAGATATTTTGATAGTAAGAGGGAAAAGAAATGAACTTGGTCCAACACGATGCTACTCCAACTCTCTGAACTCTCACGATCAAGGTGAATCGAAAACATACTGGTCAGGCGAAATTCAATCACAACCGCCGAGATTAATCTTCACTCGCGCCATTGATTCGTTCTCACCATCCTTGTTAAACCAGCAGATCCATGTTTCTGTTGACAAAGACATTGACTGCTACACTACCAGCGAGATTAGGTCATGCGATGTTTCAACGATGCTATGCGGCCAAATGCGATGTTGTGCCTTGGAGCCGATAAATTATTTATCATCATGTTCATTCTGCCGTTCCTTCCTGCGTACATATATGCATACGAAAATGATGATGAAAGCAATTGTATCTCTGTGGCAAATAGTGTATTAATATTTCAGTTCATTATCGGAAGCAAACTCTAGACAGGTGAGTTTATATATATATATATATATATATATATATATATATATATATATATATATATATATATATATATATATATATAATATATATAAAATCGAAACTGAAATACATAAATTTTTGAGACTGTTCCCCAGCTCGCTGTCAGCCTACGTGCAGTGAAAAAGGAACAATTAATAAATTAACCCAAAGTGTTAAACAATAGATTTTGAGGTTGGGCGAAATCTGACCAATACACGTTGAGTGCATTTTGTCATCCCATCGTGATTGGTTCTGCGCGTTTGAATATTTCTCTAATGATTTTGTATGTGGCATCCAAATCAAACGAGCAAACTGTCAAACTTTTTAAAGGCAAAGTTTGGGACTCTGGATACCAAACTAATGGATGAATTGCCCACCAGCAGGATACCTCGTATAAAAAGGTTGGTTGCATATAAGGACCGCAAGTTGGTGCAAACAGTCATTCGAAAATACAATACGTTCCTATAGATACTACAGGCCCATTTAAAGAGTAAACCATTCTTCAGCTTCCTTTGCATTCACAGTACTTTTGAAATTATTTAACGTTTTTAACTAGCGCATTATAGCAGCAAGAAACTGTTGTTCAGTTTAAATCTCCAAAGTTAAAGTACTGACTAATTCCATCTGAATTTATTCAGAACATTTTCGCGAAATGCTTGTTCATTTGCCTGAAACTGTATGTAATGATGGAAGTGGGGAACTTATTATGTTTACAATGAAATTAGCGTGAGTTTCTACCGTCACAATTGCTGTAAATTTTCGAAAAGATTTCAGAGTGGGAGTTCTACCTTGAGATTTTTCAAAGATGAGGTGACAGGTGCCACTAAAACATAGCCTTAAAAAACAGCTTTTGCTTAAAGCCACGCATTATCTTGCAATTTAACCTAAAATCACTTTAAAGGTGTTGTTTTAGACAAACAAATTATCTTTGCCTGTTCTTTAACGCGTTAAATTTATTAATGAACTTTATAAACTTGCGTTGTGAGCTTGACTCATTGCTTACCTGCATGGCTTTCTGGTTTTTTTAAAATTGAAAACGAATTCAGAATATCCTCCTTAATTTAGCGAGTCCACTATTTTGCTGTTTGCTGATAAATTCTGAAGCGCCCGAGAAGCCATTTCCTCAGAATAATTAACAATGTTCCCACGGAAATCTAACGTTTGTTTAAGGGTTTTAGTGAATGTTGCTTTAAATACTGTGAATTCTTCGCATTTAAACTTGGTATTTTCAAACAAAACGAAACGTAACTGCTTCGCTAGTCAGATATTGGAAAAACAATTGCCAATTTTTAAAGCTAGGCTGTTAATTAATATCACAATATATCGGAAAACCAACTCATGATTTGGAAAATTAACGTTTTATGTTTAGTGGCACTCAACTGCTTCGCCAATCAGAAATTTGAAATATTTCATGCTGGGCTGTTAAAAACATCACATTGTATGAAACAAATCACCATTTTGGAAAATACCCGGTTGTGAAACGTGGCAGTTTTAGGCTACTGCAAAACCATTATTGAAACGTACACAAGAGCAGGTATGAAACTGTGTTCATTGATGGCCAGTTTTAGGGATCTCTCTGCCCTTCAGTGGATGTATTGCTATGTGCATTGCCATTTTAAATGTGATTGAAGGCTTTATGTGGTCATGTTTGTTCCCTGACTTGATAGTACACGACGAAACTAATTGTCCGGAAACTGCCAAACGGGTGCAGTGTTTCGCTGGCTTTGTCAAACGAAGATGACAAGTTTGTGCATTACACAATCTTTTGGGTTATCCTGGCCCCAATTAAACTAGCAACAGAAATAAATGCGGAATATGTCGTACTTGGAAATCAAAAATCAAAAATTATCGAATAAAAAGGATTGCTCCATGGCAATAATGTGAAAGCTGCACTAAAATACACTTATTAAAAAGTTTTCATAATTTGTAACGGTTAAGCCAGCGTATATGTGAGCTCGGGTCGATTACCTGCATCCATAAATAATATTTGATATACTTTAAAAAAATGATATGCACAAAGATTAAACTTGCTTAAAACTTGAATCTTAATCGGGGAAAAGCAGTTCATAACAGACTTGATTTTCTTTGTCTGCATAAATAATAGTCTACTACAGGGCTGAAAATCAGGGATTCGGGATTTTCGCGCAATGCATTTATTATGGAGTTTGAAAACCCTTAAGTGCAAGGGTACTGGCAGGTTGTGCTCAATAATATTCACAATTTAAAAATTTGATAAACCGAAAGCTACCATTATTTTTAGCATAACTTTACACGAGACATCATTTGCTGCCACAGAAGTAGAATAAATGGCATTCTTGCTATTTAAAAATAATACATTTATAATGATCAGACACAAACATCAGCCACAGTTTTGTCGTTCTAGATACGGTGAAAGTTTTGCAGAATGTAAATAAAGCAGGTGAATTAACGAAGCTGATTCAACAGAACACAGCCTGAAATGACTTATTCTGCACGATAATTAATCTAATAATAGGACAGATGTTATCTTTTTGAAATAAAAAAACAGTTCAGTTTTGTTTTAAATTTCTTTATTTCAGAAAGCCATCGAAAAATCGAAACGTCTGACTGATAAAACCTTATTTATTACATGATATTTTTGTAAATTTTTTGAAATGTGTGTGTTGGACATTAAAAGATTACAGATTGCTGCATTTATAAAATAGGGTTGCTATTGTACGCAAAATCCTCTTGACGCATTTCTTGTGGAAGATGTATAAGTCTACAAGGATTTCCTGCTAAAATCCTTTCTTTTACATACGTCATCCTGGGAGTAGAAATTTTAATTGAATAAACAAAGGAAGCAGTGTGCTGACTTCATAAACCCACGTTGCTGCTCCACACTTCATGTGTCTTTTATCGTTTTTTCATATCTGGTCTGTAGTGTAAAGAGCACTCTTGTAAAAGTCGTTTTATTTAAACCGGCAGATGCCAATCAATGTATGCTTGGTTGCTGAAGCTCAACCCTGCTGATGATTTTGCACGCTTCAATGGCATGAAAACATCCCTGAGACAGGTTTGAGAGCGGAGACCTGATCTCACATCGTAAACCCCCTTACAGCTTGCCTGCAATAATGCACACAAGCACTAAGCTTTGCCGTTCTCTAACCTTCTGCTCCAGAGGATGTTAAGCCTGATCTGTCGTCTGATATGCGTTAACGTCTTAAACCTTCAGGTTGTAGGGTTTTAATGTGAGGAAAATTATACTTTCCCGTATGCCATTACGGAAAAAGCATAAAGGTATAATAAAATCCGCAATGTCCACAGACAATGATGTTACTTAACGAGGCGTCTAAGAGAAGAATTCATTTAAAATCATAGGAGCTTAACGTTCAATATATCGCTTGCTTGACTTAAAATTTGAGCAAGATTTCATTTGCTGTCATATAAACTAAAAAGTTAATTTTTAAATACGCTTGCACAAAAAATATTAAATTTATTGAGCATAGTGAACGGCATTAAAAAAACTATTAACTGTTCTTTGTAATTTTTCTGCCGACTATGGTTTATGCAGACGGCTAAAAAATGCACTGAATACCTGTTGTCCTGTTAACTGTTAGAAAACCATATAATATTTTTCACGAAAAGTAATAGTTTCGTGCAGACCCAAAACCGCTAATACACACCCTCGACGTAATCTTTGTCTTAACGGATCATCTGTGACTTGTATCTACTGAATGTCAAACTAGACCAAAACAAAATTACAAACAATGATATTATTCATAGTAGAACGAATATTTGCCCAATTAGGCCATTGTTTTCGGTTTTGATATCATGCAGCTACCATTCTTTTAAGCATAAACGTTAAACGAGACATAATTTGCTGCCACAGAAGAATAATAAATGACACATTCTTGGGCTTTATAAATAATACATTTGAAATTATCAGACATCGAACAGCAGCCACAGTTTGTCCTTCTAGTTACGTAGAAAGTTTTGCAGGATGTTAATAAAGCAGGTGAATGAAAGAAGCTTATTTAACAGCAGACAGCCTGAAATGACATACGTTGCTGGATTATTAAGCTTATAATAATACGGAAGTCATATTTTTGAAATAAAACACATTTCGGTTTTGTTTGAAATTTATAAATATAACAAAGCCATCGAAAATATTAAACATGTGACCGTATACACTTAATTTATTATATTATATTTTGTAAATTTCTTGAAATGTGTGAGCTAGACATAAAAAGATTACAAATTGCTTGCTTCGTGATAACAAATCTTATAATACAACGGAATTCATATTTTGGAAATAAAATACAGTTCCGTTTTGTTTAAAAATTTGTTAAAAAGCAAACTCATCGAAAAAACTAATCTTCTGACCATATTTACTTAAATTATTATATTATATTTTTTTAACTTTCTTGAAATATGTGAGCTGGACCTGAAAATGTTACAAACTGGTGCATTTTGTACAGTAGGTTTGCGTTTGTACGCGAAATCCTCTTGATGCAGTTCTTGTGAAAGAAGTGAAAATCTTCAAAGATTTCCTGCCTACACATAGTCTTTTATACACGTTATCCTGAACTCAGCATCACATTGCGAGTAGAACATTTTATTGAATTAACAAAGGAGGCAGTGTGCTGACTTCATAAACCCACGTTGTTTGCGCCTCAATCCATGTGTATATTTTCGTTTACACCAAATTTACCACAGCTCCGTCTGGACTGTGAAGACCACACTTGTAAAAGCCGTTTTATTTCAACCGACAGATGACAATCAATGTAAGTTTGGTTGCTAAAGCTTAACAATGCCAAGGATGGTGTGCACCTCAATGAAATGAAAACATCCCCCAATAAGAGTTTGAGAGCGGAGACCTGATCCCACATCGTATTTCCCCACACAGCTTGCCTGCACTAATGCACACAAGCACTTAATTTCGCCGTCGTCAAACCTTGATATTAACCATCTGCACAAGAGGATGGTAGGCTCTAGGACGGTGAAATCCAGTTAATATAAATTTAAATTTATTTAATTTTTAAGCCTGATCTGTCATCTGATAGGCGTTTTCGTTTTAAACCTAGAGGTTGTAGGCTTTTATTTGAGGAAAATTAAACTTTTCTGTACGCCTTTACGGGGACAGCATGTGATGTTCGTTAAGTCTGCAAAATCTGTAGACAATGATATTACTTTACGAGGCTTATTAGGAAAGATAATTTTAAATTAATAAAGCTTAATGCTGATTATATTGCTTGTTGTATTAAAAAATGTAAGCATGACGTAAAATGCTGTCATATGAGCTCAAAAAGATATTTTTTTACTTACGCTTGCACTTCAAAATATCTAAATGTATAGGCGCAGTGAAAGGCATTAAACAACTGTAAACTGCTTTATAATTTATTTTTCTGCCGAGTGTGGTGTATGCTGGCGGCAGAAAAGACATTCATTAAAAAGCTGGCATCTTGTTAACTGTTAGATAATTGTGGATTATTTTTCACGAAAAGTAATATATTCATGCAGACCCGATTCTGCTACAACACAAGAGCTACGTTATTTTGCTCTTCACGGCTCATCTGTGACTTTTATCTACTGCATGTCAAAACAGGCCAATATAAATTTACGCACAATGCTCTTCTTTACAGTAGAGCGAATATTTGCCCAAGTAGCCCATTTCAATCGGTTGTGATATCATGAAGTTTTAAGTCAGGAAAGAACCTCCTATGGTCCTTCCGTCAAAAGGTCAAGCACTTTTGCGGAATTGATAGTATGCCAGAAAAAAATTACCATGAATTCAGGATTTCGTTTGAAGTAAACGTGTTAAAACTTTGTTAGTTGAATCAATTTAATTTTCAGTTTTTGCAGATAGAAGTTGATGCACATTGTGACTTTCTGAATAAACATGCTAGTGCCGGAATGAAGGTTAGAAGCCTTGAACTGGAATTCGGTGCCCTCACAAGTCAGAGTTATATAGGGCTTCAAGTTTCCTGAACATGTAATAATTTTCATAACAAGGGTGTTCAGTATTCAGTATCAATATCAGTATATTTGAAAGAGATGTACGTGAGTCACCTTTGCATTTTCTATTTTAACATGCGAGTTGTGGTATCAAAAAATAGTATCTCGATATGTTGGCGAGGCCAACATAGTTGAAAAAGAGCAGACAGTGAAAAAAAAAACTCCCGTTCATACACCTCATGGACGATGGCCGCAGGTCCAGCTAGTGCGAACACTCATGGTGTCACCAAGGTGTGCAAATAAGTTAAGCAGTGAAGACCTCGAGGACCCCAGCATGGAAATAATGAGAGAATGCAAGCCCCCGAACAAAAAAACAACAATAGAGAAATGTTGCTCAAATATAGCTAGTAGTATCATAAAAACCTTATTTGCTGACGTCACTCTTGCAGCTTTCAGTTCGTGTTGAAAGCTCGCACCATTATATAGATCTAACTTTCGCTTTAAAACCTCCAAGGAGTCCAACATAACAACATCTAGAGGAAGACTATTCCAAGCTTCGACTACTCTTTTGGAGAAGAAGTACTTCCAAATGTGTCTAGCCTAGCTCCAGTTACACGTAATTTGAGAGGATGACCTCTCAAGTTCGTTGTTTTTGCTAACTCGAAGAAATCCCCTGGCACGAGACAACAGTCCTGGATACGAAGTATGCGGAATGTTAGTATCAGGTCCCTCCGAAGCTGTCTATAGTGCAAGGGAAAGAGATTGAGACTCGACAGCCGTGAGCGCCCTCTCAAATTAATATGCACGCTATTGACAACACTGCCATTTGTGAAGGCTGTCAAAAACTGTCCATGAAGCTAAATCAGCTCGAGGATGAGATAAAAATAAAATCTGCGCTTAAAGGCACCTCTCAAGCAGTAGATGCCACTCAGGAGTCCACTGAATGACTTACCAGAAGCAAAACCAATAATACTCGATCAAAGGGTATCCCAACAACAACTTTGACAGCTGCTGCGGCTACCGAACAACGAGTACCTACGTTGCAGAACAAAAATTGTCTGCCTAAAACAAAAAGCCGTCCAAACCGCAAAACTGACACCAAAAGGAAAATGCCAATGGACAACCAACTTCGAAAGATTCCTCAAAAAAGCTGGAACACGGGGCTTTGACCAATGTCTTTTCCTCTACTGGAACTACTGAGATTCTCACACCAAGCCCAAACAGTGAAAACGATTCCCCAACCGAAACTACCACCTGCGATTTAAAATCGTTGAACCCATGGAATTCGCCGAAACCTAAAAACACCGGATCAAAGCCAACTCACAGCCAATCAGCATCCCCTCCATCATCGCCAGAGCGCAACGTGAAACCTTCCCACCAGATAGTGGAAGACAAAAAATGCCATGGACAGAAAAAAAAAGTTTCATAATGCAGGGACTACCTGAATTAAAATAGCTGCGACTCCAGTAGACCATTATTCTGAAGACATGAACCACTTTCGTGAACTTCCGAACAATATGCTGGAACTTAATACGTCGATTGAACTGGAAAAAGCCTTCCGCCTTGGAAAACGTCCCGAAAGCCAATCCGAATCAACACGTCCTAGGCCTCTAAAAGTTATCATGACCAGAAGCCAGGAAGCCCGTCTCATTCTGTCGAGGCGCTTTAATTTAAAAAACTCAAACCCTTGAGTTTTTTTCAACAGGAATTTTACCTGCGTAGCGGAACATACGGCATCAAATTTTCATCGAACTAAGACGGTGGCTCAGCGGTAGGGAAACAAATTTGGTTATTTACAACAACCAAGTGGCCCGTTCGGGATTCCCACGCAGTTGGCCCAGTAAACAGGGGCTCGCGCCCGACTGTAAACATTTTTCGAGCAAACCGAAAACTAACATTCATGTACACCAATGCACAAAGTATATTTAGTGAAGCTTGACGAGCTTTGGATTCATGTCCGCGATCTATCTCCAGATATAATTTCCGTAACAGAAACTTGGTGTTCCTAACACGTGGACGACCGAGAGGTTAGTATGGCTGGCTACCAACATTTTCAGAAAAGACAGAAAAGAGCGTCAAGGAGGTGGCGTACTCAAACACGTGAAAAGCGAACTTACAGTTTTAGACAAAACTTATAAACTCGCGTCTACTTCCAAGGCGATATGGCTCTCCGTAAAAGTGCCAGGTACATCAAGTCAAAAAATCCTGACAGTCTACCGCCCACCGAGAGGAGACCACGTAGCCGATGCTTACCTGCTAGAGGAGCTTTCCTGACGACCAGCGTACGCATTTTCAGCGTTTGCGCATCCCTTTCCGGAATTGCAGTTCGAAACTGCCTTAACTTTTATGTTTCAGAACAACACTGCTAGGCACGCAAACTATCGGTTATGTAACAGTTTTTGTTTAAGTGTTGCAGGCCTATCAAGGGTTAAATAGAATCTCTAAGCGTGGAAACTGGGCACCATCCTTCAAGATAAAAATAGTGAAGGTGATGTCGCGATTGGACACGGATAAAGTAAGTTAATTTCCTTTTCATTTAGCTAGCAATAAACACTGAGTCACATTGGTGTTAGTGCTGCCCTTAACCTTTCGAAGGGCCTTTCACGAAAGTCCAAGTAGAGTCTTAATTTACTCGGAGAGTAGAAAATGCATGGTACAGATAACATTGCGCTCCATTCAATGGCGTTGAGGATTTGGCTATGGTTAAGTTAATGTCATGGTTCGGGTACGGTTGAGGTTTACGGTCGACTTTTGGATAACGGCCTGTGTATGGACACTAAATGAGTGTCCCTTCTCTATTACGTGTAAGGTTTCCATTTCCGCGTAGAAGCGTATTTGGGCTGAATGCCTTTTTGATCATATTTTTAGCAGGTAGGAACCCAACCCCCGAAATTTGTGTTTTGTTGTAAAAATCCAGGTAATGTTTAGCCTACTACGTTTATCAAATAAGTAGACACTATGTTTGAAACAGATCACCAGACGAGGTTGATATTCCCATGTCTTACATAATGTAACTATTACATGTATGCAATAAATCAAAAATGGTGGATCAGGCACATTTACCAAGTGGCCGGGAAATTTGACAGGAGTAAGGTATAATGATACGCTCTCAATTATAAAGTTTACCCAGTTGATATTTCTAAGCTGATTGGCAGGGAACATAACCTCAAACCAAGTCACCGAAGGCAGCATGCTGGCTCTGGAATGGAAGGCTTTTCGGTCACCTGCGCAAGTTAAAGTCAGTTCGTGACATAATTTTCTTCTCCAAATTCCTAGAGGCCCCAGATGCTTCTGTAGCCTACCTTCCTCCCGTTTCATAATTTTGCCCAAAAGATGGGCGAAGTGACCAATGTCTATTGTCGGATAACATAATAAAAAGCATTCTCCAGTAGCCTTAAACATGAACTCTTCACACTTTAGTTAATGCATAAAATTGGGTTGGCTGGGCTTATAGTTGCTGCCTTCCCA
Organism: Schistocephalus solidus; assembly: GCA_017591395.1. Classification (NCBI taxonomy): domain Eukaryota; kingdom Metazoa; phylum Platyhelminthes; class Cestoda; order Diphyllobothriidea; family Diphyllobothriidae; genus Schistocephalus; species Schistocephalus solidus. Next base: position 66,313 of record WEDG01008171.1, read on the forward strand.
GATCACAAGGTTACTTGCTGCACTGCTAGGTCGATAGGAACCAACATTGGCTCATGAATGTTTCTTGGTAGTCAAGTGGCCCCACATGGTGCTTTCGTCTACGAAATACCTGCTTTCGTGATGTAGGCAAGCTTCATGTAGATCCCTTCCATTTAATTCATTTCTAGTTACGCTTCCCTCGATTTTTAACATAAATGTTAACGTATGGCTTAGGATTAGCTTTGAATTAGGATTATGTGTTGGGGTTTGGGCTACCTCATCCGAAATATCCAAGTTATGCCCATAGTTTCTTTTTTTCGCTCATTCTTAGCTCCTATTTCGCTTTTTTCCCTTGCCTTTTACGTTTTATTCGTGCCATTAAACGAGATAGCCATGTAAATGTATTTTTTATACTGTTTTCTTCGCGGAAACCGTTATTTTACAGTTTCTGTGACCCCAAACCACCTTGCTCGTATTAGAGGAATCTTCTTTTTCCCGTTCTCTCAAAGGGAGCACACACCCGAGGGTCATGGAAAACTAAATTCAAATTGAATTGCGCAACAGTTGGTTATACTCTGACATCCAATCTTTCATTCTCTCTGCCTATCGCTAAAACGTCCCCGTTTACGTTCCTATCACACGCGTCAGCACCTAATCTGCCGATTTATAGACGCCTACTTTTTCTCTCTCTATCGCTCTCATAATCTATTATTATCATGTCACCGTTCGAGCTTTGCTTGAAAAGGTACGCTGATTTCAAAACGTCTCATCCAAACGTTGCCTTCTGCTGCTAACGTTTCTCATATTGTTTTAGTTGATATGATAATACAACGAAATTTCACAATGGTTAAGCAATTTGCAGATTGAATTGTTAATGATGTTGTCCATCCACTCCAGATCAACCTACTTGCCGCTCCGTCTTCTCCCGTCCCATGCGCTGAGGCATTCGGCATATCAGCGTTCTGTATAACCATTTCTAGCATGCCAGCTTACGTGTAGAGAGACAGCAATACAGAAACTTATATCGGAAATGTCTTCCCCATTAGAAGTGCCTTTTTATGTAAACGTTTGACTCTTGCGTAGTTAGTAAATTATGCCTCTTGTCACAGTGACTGGAGTCGTTTGTTTGCCGAAACGTTTTGAGTGATACTTTGAAAATGAAGCATACACACACCTTTTTCCAATTTAACAACGATAGTCTTAAATGCAGACAAACAAATAGAGCTAATTTACACTAAGTTACGCACATTTACAAATACTGATTTCAGCTGCCAACCTCACGATTTCATTCGGAAAACCCAGTTTTCACTAAATGTAGCTCTTTCGGTGAGTTTCGGACAAAAATTAGACTAATTTGCATAGACAAGGCAAACTTTAATTGCCTTCCGACGGATAAAACTTAGCAGGCTGGTTACATCAGTCTTCTAGTATAAGGAGAGGTATTTATTTCGTTTTTTTTTGACAGAAGACTATGGGGGTGCGAACCATGTTACTTGACTGTTCCAGTCCACTTCGGATGAACTGAGAGCACCCCCCGAGCCTTTGATGAATACAGTTCAAAGCACAGTTGAAATGCGTAAATACTGGACACCGATTAACTCCGAGTAACTGATCGGGACAAACAAGCAGTAACCAAAACAACTGAACGATTTTTGATGTAAGCTACTTTGAGGCCGAATGTAAACTTTGTTTATGGTCTGGCTGGGTCAAAAGGATTTCCCCAGGAATTGCAGAAAAGTGAGGAGTAGAGGGGGAGGGGGGGGTAAAAATGCAGCTCGGACAATTGTTTATGCCATAAAGTTGGACGATGATTAAATTAACTGCAGCATCTTAAACGCAGCCGACAGGAACGGTTGCTTCCAAAGATTATATATATATATATGTATTGAAAAACAGGCATCGCAAGATATTTAATAGAGAGGACGAAATTATTTGGGAAAAATAGAAACTTTAATGCGTCAATTTTCGAGACTGGTCCCCCAGCTCGTCGTCAGACTACAGGCAGTGTACAGGAACAATTAATCAATTAACCGTGTTAAACAAAGTATTCTGAGATTGGGCAAATCTGAACCAATAGGCTATGAGTGTATTTCGTCATCTTGTCGTGATTGGATGTGCGCGTTTGAATTTTTTTTAACGATTTTGTATGTGGCATCCAAATCGATATGCCGGTCGATGCATGCCTTATCTGAGTGCATTGCTTCCAGGGATTTACGGCCTTTCCTGTAAGACGTTTAAGTACTTTTTCAATTGATGAATTCTGTGTTTTACTGGGATCTGCGTCATGAGGTTTATGGGTTGACCTATCTTGCAACAATGACATAATCTTTTTCTCGTAGTCTTCTTCGTCCAAAATAGCTGCCCGAGACAGAGGCAGCGAGAATTCAATAACAAAGGCTCTCTATTTTTTTAAAATTTGAAACCGCAAATCAAAATGTTTCTGCCAGATTGATCATTGAAGCGCAGTACAATTTAGTTCCACGTTACGATCTTCCTTGTTGTTTAGCAGGAAACCAGGTTTGGTTGTGGCGTTATTGCAGGTGGGCGTTGTTTTCGATATATATATATATATATATATATATATATATATATATATATATATATATATATATATATATATATATATACATATGCATGTTCCTTAAGCAGATCAGTGAGCCGCAAACTATCATCATATTCCCGATCACAACTGACAAAACAACGAGCTCGCGGCTCAATGGTAGACGTTCGACTCAAATACCAAAGGTCGTGGGTTCGAATCCCAGGTGTGCCACACTTGGGATGACGGCTAACAAGCCAGAAATGGCCATTCGGTCTCTGTCTTTGTCGGTTCCATTTCAATCATATGCTACACGTTGCTATGCGACCGCCTGCGAGGGCTCTAGTCTGGGCTCCAGGGCACAAAAGAAACATGCATGTTCCTTAAGCAGATCGGTGAGCCCCACACTATATCTGACCCTTTTCGATCTTCTGATTGGTTCCAGGCTACATCGTCCTCATGATCACCCCCACTACCCTCTCTGTCAAGGGCTTTAACCCATCCCAAGCTTCTAATCGTCTATCTGTCCTTGACCAAAACCCTAACTGTTCATTTCGTAAACTTTAAGTCAAATATCCTAGTCCCATTATGCCCCAATTTTCGGACACGTCATTGCCACATGATATTGATCATCATATAAAAACATCAGATCCTCCCATTTTTTTCGCATCTCCGCCGTCTCGCTTTCACCATCTTGCGGCTGCCAAAGCCTAATTTGATCACGTTTTGCAACTAGGTTTATATCATTCTGCCTATATCACTAGCGGCTCTGCAGCTGCTGGAGTAGCTCTCAAGTGAGCCCCAAGGCACAACGGAACAAGTGAGTACTGTAACCGATCGGTGAGCGCCCAACTACCATTGTTTATATTCCCGATCGAAACCGACAAAACAACGGGCTCGTGGCGCAGTGGGTAGAACATTGAACTTCTGCCCAACAGGTCGCGAGTTCGAGACACGGCCCCCGCAGCACCTGGGGTTGCATATGGCTGGCTGATGACGGCTAATGAGCAAGAAATGGCCATTCAAGTGCCCCTTGTTTTTGACGGTAATATCATTCTAACTAGGGATCATTAGACAGTCCAACAGGCCCTGAGCATCCCCACTTAGCATGGTTCCTAAACCACAGACTGATGATTGCGTTCTTGCGGTGATTATAGAGCACTGAACAATATCACCTTGCCCAATCGATGCCCTGTTCCTCGTCTTCAGGACTTTACCGGAGCTCCTTTTTGCCAAAACTGTTGTCTAGAATAGCAAATGGTTCGGGCTTAAAATAATAATTCTGGTTGCGGCTGAGAACATCCCCACAACGGTAGTATCGTCTCCTTTTTGTATGTAATTTGTCCTCCGAAAGGCCTCACAGACTTGTTAACGTTTCATTGAGTATGAGTTACTTGGCTTTCCTTTTGTTTATGCTTATATTGACGATGGGTTGGTCTGGATGCTGATGAACATCTTCAACATCTTACCCTACTCTTCGATCGATTCCAGAAGTTCGGTGTCACCTTGCATCCTTTTCAATATGTTCTAGGAGCCTTTTCTCTTGAGTTCTTAGGTCAATAGATTGATTCCAACGGAAATCGTCATGTTCCCTCCGAGGTCACTCTCATTCAGCACTTTCAGCTCCCTACCTCAAAATTTCAGCTGCCACGAATCCTTGGTACGGTCAACTTTTATCACCGTTTCCTCCCGAACTATGCCAAAACCATCCTTCCACTGTCTGGTCTCCTCACCGGTTCCAAGCGCACAAATGAGCTTACACCAACAGCACGAACGTCATTAGTGCAGGTAAAACCCTTTTGGCTGATACTACCTTCCTGACTCATTGTCGTGATGACGCACCCACATCTATGATGGTTGATGCTTCCAATGCTGCTGTTGACGCAGTTCTTCAACAACATCTCCCACACTCTACTGTGCCTTTGACTTTCTGTTCAAAGAAACTATCCAAGGCCCAGACCCGCTACAGCACATTCGGGCGTGAACTTATTGCCGTTTATCATGTTGTGAAGCACTTCCGGCATTTACTGGAAGGTCGAGAGTTCACAACCTTCACCAAACACAAACCGCTTGCCTTCACTTTGCATTACCAATCTGCCAAACTGAACCCCGGGGGATCCGCCAACTCGACTACATTTGGCAGTTCACTTTCGACATCCACTGCATTGACGGGTCACGGTATGAAGTGGCTGAAGCTCTGTACAGACCAGCCATCGCCCACAATCAGCTATTTACTGGTATCGAACTCACTGTGATGGCCCCTGAATAACGCCGTGTTTGGTCGCCCTGTGACGAGAATGCATCTGGATCCCCAACTACAGGAGATGCCACTTACTACTAGCAACGACACCATTCTATGCGACGTTTCCACTCGAGGTTTATTTAATTATACAGGAAAAATACTGATGCCTACGAATTAAAATTAAAACAGTATATTCAGCAAATTTTATATTTTTTCTATGGTTATGTTCTACAGGGTTTATCTATTGGACAGTTTTTGTACTCACTATCACTGAACCCGCTTTTCTTACATTCTTGTTGCAGAATCTCGTTCCCTACTGGAATTCTGTCGATATGATGGTCCCGCTCTCCATCGGACTTAAGTTCTACATTGGTTTTATTCCTGAGGTAACATCTATATCTGAAAATATTTTTAGTGTAGTACTGTCAT
>WEDG01008173.1:0-11262 GCA_017591395.1 Schistocephalus solidus
GCACGCGAGTGAACGGAGGAAGATAGAATCAGTCCAGCACTTCTTTACTAAAAGAGTTATTACTTCAGAGCACAGACCCTGTCCTACCAACAACGCTGTGAGCTTACAAGCCTTGACCCGTTGTTGCTTCCTAGATTACAGAAGGGACTATTTTTACTGTTCAAGCTTTTAAACGGTTGTACCTTTTAACCCCCTTTTACATCCTGAGGCAGCTCGACCACTGTCGGCGCACCAATCATAGAGATGTATTCTTATTTCTTCCTTTGGCACGCACCGTTAAATACCGTCAGTTTTTTTCGGTAAACGCTATAGCAATCTGGAATAAACTACCCAGAAGTATTAAAATTCAGCAAAACTATCCTTTGTTTACGAGAGCTGTCACTAGTTTTTCTACATTCAGGACACCTTCCACGAATTTTGGGTGCTGATTCTCTGGAAGCTCTCTTCCGTTCTGATGGCGTCCACGGACTCTGAATCCTATGCCGGACTTCATGCTGAAGGCAATATTGCTGGCTCTGCAGTCCGTAATCGGGTTATTCCTCAGTCTACAGCTAGCAGCCGCTCGCCGGCATACTTGCTGCTAGTACAGAAGACCAGATCCACAACACCGAAAGGAGAAGTACTACACCGTGCACCTGTGTCAACACTTCCCTGTCCTAAACTTTAATCTGTTCAACAAGCTGCAGTTTTTTCTCCTGAAAATACTTTTAAAAGAACGATCAGGAGTTTTTTCACTGTCAGCTTGACCCCCTACTGTATATATCCCTTTTGACCTTGCCTGAGACTCCAGACTTTTCCCCAACCATAGTTAGAACCGAATTACTTCGTATAAAGCATGCCAAGTCGCTCTAGGCCGGATAGTCCCAGCATTAGCATCTTTAGAGAACTTTAAGGATGAACTGTGCTTTACCTATTTGTCCCTCATATTCCAAAAAGTATTTTGAAGAAAGCAAACTCCCCGGAAGAATGGAGTGTGCATTGATCGCCCCGATCGACAAAGGAGGTTCACGTAAAATGGACTGTGAAAATTATCGCCCTGTCATTTGAACTTGCATAGCGTGTAAAATAATGCAGCGCATTATTTATTTATTTATTTAATTTATTTATTGCCAGTTTACGAGCCAAGGTCAAAATAATATATACAGTAGAGGGTCAAGCTGACAGTAAAAACTTCCTGATCGTTCAGTAATATTGCCCTTAGCATGAAGACCGGCACAGGATTCAGAGTCCTGAACGCCATCAGAACCGAAGACTTCAACAAGTCAGCACAAAGTTTTGGAAGGTGTCTAGATAGAAACAGTGACAAATCAGCGTAAACAAGGGATGGCTTTGCTGAATTTTGATGCTTCTGGGTAGCTTATTCCGGATTGCTATAGTTTACCGAAAACAATTGTCGGTATCTAACTGTGCGTGCCAAAGAAGAAATAAAAATAAATCTCGATGACTGGTGCGCCGAGGGTGGTCGAGGTGCCTCCAAGATGTAGGTTGGTATCGTAGACTGTTTAGTAGTTTAAACAGTAAAATAGTCCTTCTGTAATCTGCGAAGCCACAGCGGGTCAAGGCTTGTAAGCTCCAGCGTTGTTGGTAGGACGGGTTTCGGTGATCTGAAAAGAAAACTCTTTTTGTAAGAGGGTGCTGGACTGATTCTATCTTCTTTTCGTTAGCTAACGTGCAGAAGACTAAATTGGCGCGTTGTTTGAAATTGGTTTCGAATTTCAAGTACCTCGAGCCTACGAGTTTTTAAGTCTCTACCTCAGTGTAGAAGACACGGTGTTGGAAAAATCTATTAAAGAATTGTCTTTATATTCCTCTGAGTTTGTAAATTGCAACTTGGACCCTCGATCTTTGCTGCTTTCTGAAACTCACGCGGGCTGTGTGATCCCTGCATCTGCTCTCAATCGCGGAAGGGACTCAAACCAAAGGCTGAGTCCTTATATTTTTCAAATTCTTATTGTTGAAAACTCAGCTGACTCTCTATTAATTTTTGTGGCAATTATAACATGCAAAAACTCAAGTTCCATAAGTTTATTGTCACAAAAAATTGGTCCACGACCAAGCTGCTTGGGACCGTCTCTCGGCGCCTCTACCCACTCGAGCCATATTGGCAGGGGATCTTGTTAAAGCAAGTTAATGGACAAGCAGAAAACAATTTTAACCATCGTTATTCTGCTATTTGTTCACCTCCCGCTAAACGAGGGTAAAAAGTTCAGTAAAGCAACTAATGTAGCTTACGAAGACGAAACATGTATGGGGTGTTTCAGCCTCCAGCAGAAATTCTCAGGGATGGAGCAGGGAAATAAAGGAATCTAAGACAAAGAAATAGATAACTTAAAAAAATCTATATCTTGCCCAACTGCTAAAAAAAGCTCCTGTTCGTAATAAACCTACAACAAAGCAAAATTCGTATTCATTTATAGCTTCTTCAAAGCTTACATAAAAAGTCACATTAAACATATCGCGACTGCTGGACCCGGTAAACCAGAGGAAATTTTCGCTACTTCCGAAGGGAGCCCCATCTAGTCCTTGCGCCACTCTACCAGTACTTAGTTCGGGTAGCATCAGCACTAATCTGGCTTTACCGCCCATCGCTACATCACTGGTAGACGTTGCACCAGCATGCGATGTTGAAGAGTTTGGCGAGTTCTGTTAGCCAAAGAAGAAAAGGTCTAAGAAGAACAAGTCGTGCAGAGATTTGGCTCTAGCCTGCCCAACACCAGTTCATGTGGACCTACCGGGCCAAGTGAATTGGTTACCAGTACTCACTCAGCTGAAAGATCTGAGTTACAAACGGAGCCCCTCGTTTGAGTCGAAAACATAATGTAGTCATTAAAAGGGGTCCCGGAGTCAGCTTCAAAGTATTCCAAAGGAGCGAGTCAAACATGACTTGGATCTCCTTCAATTTGTATGCAAAAAGCGATGCTAACGGACGGCGAGTCCATCCACATTCTCAAGGCATATAGAATAGGGAAAGCTCTGTACACCCGAATCAAATTCTCGACCAAGACCTCTTAAAATCATCTTGGAAAAGCGAAGCACAGGCACAGCTCCTGCTACAGAGAAAAGCAACCCTACGGGGCCTGCATTCTGAAGTTTTTTTTTCAACCGGAATACGGACTGAAGGAGCGAATAAAAATGAGACAGTTAATAATAGAACTGGAAACACGAAGGGACCAATGGCGAGGCACATCTCCAAATAAGAAACGGACAAAATGGTTCAAGTGAAAAGAGCATTTCTTTGGCCGAAGGCATTCACTCTGACAGCCTAACTGTCCCTTCTCAGAAACCAAAAACGTGCGCGCTTAAATTATTCGTATTAAATGCCAGATCTCTGCTTAATAAGATGCCATTTGCTCCAGACTCTGGTTTTCATCCACTGCCCGACATTGTAATAGTTACAGAGACTTGGGCAACACCCTGTGTATCCAACTCTGAACTCAATATTCAAGGGTACGACTATATTCGTAACGATCGACACGAGGGCCGTGGCGGAGGAAGCTGCATCTATATTAAGCAGCCACTTACCTTTCTGCCGTTGGATTATCGACAATTTACCGCGGTAGAAGAGAGTTGTTGGCTCCGAGTAGTTCTAAAGATAACTACTCTTTACTCGTCGGTTGTGTCTATCGCCCCCCAAACGCAAGCGAGGGATTACGATCTCCGTCTCTCACAGGCATTTCATGCCGCAGTTGACCCTAAATCTGAAGTACTGCTTGATTGCAGGTGACTTCAATCTCCCTGAAGTTCATTGGTTTCCACCTTCCGGTCCTGCAAAGTTCGAAATCTTGCTTGAGGCCATAGATACTGGCATGTGGGATCAGGTAGTTATTTTCCCACCCGAGGATCAAACATACTTGATCTTATCTTTCTGCAGAGGTTGTCAGCCATTGTCAGTTTCACCTTTAGACCCACTTGGGAGTTCAGACCATGCTATAGTTGTTTCTTCACTAGAAATCGAGGCTGATGAAACGTTTTTCAAAAAAATATAGCTTTTTCCACGATTTCCGATCAGCAAATATGGGGAATTACTAACACATCTTAATTCCCACGATTGGACTAACTTCTTTCTATGTTTTGGATGTGAATGTTTGTACTGATACATTCTACCAAGTTCTAGGTCCACTCATTTCTCGTTTTGTTCCTCGTAAGAAAAATAATTAATGTCAAGGATGAAGTCTACCTCCCTTTATCTTTCCGCCGTAGATTGCGTAGACTCTCGCGTCGTTTTTCATCGACTAAATGACACTTCCGTCCTGCCCATTGATCCAGCAAATCTTTGAACAGGCTAAGAGGCTCTCCGACGAAAAAGCGACTAGCTGAAGAGGTTAACTTTGCCGAAAAACCCTTCGTACAATTTTGCAACACTCTTTTCGCGGACAGTAAAATCGCAGAGAAAAACTCAGTACCCTGTACTTCGAGATGCTTTTGGAAACCCTATAGATGACGCTAAGTTGACGGCTGATAGCTTCAATGCTTTCTTGTCTAGAACTTTTCAGTGCACATTCGGTCGCCCTCTTTCCAAACGTCCAGATTTTGGACCGGTAACGTCCTCGAAAAACATAACTTTTACCCTCTGGGACGTAACCGTAGCCATTCGGCGTTCTCGCCAATCTACAGTCCTGGACCAGATGGCGTCCCGGTCAGCGTTCTAAAGGCGGATGCAAATGATATATTTCCGTCACTTCTGTATAAGATATTCAATCTTGCTCTTGAAAGTGAAACCTTCCCTATTTTATGGAAGGAATCGCACATTTTGCCTATACCCAAACACGGCAAAACTACGTCATTTGACGACTTTAGGCCAATAAATACACTGCCAGCAGCCTCGAAGATATTAGAGACCTTGATTAAAGACAAGTTGATGCGTCACCTAACAGAGAATAACCTACTTACTGCGGCTCAGCAAGGGTTCCTTGAAAAAGATCTTGTGACACCTGCCAGCTCTCTTACTTTGATCATGTGCTACAATCTAGAGATAGTGGTTTTGCAATTTACACCGTTTATTTCGACTTCACGAAGGCTTTTTGATCGTGTTGACCACGATCTCCTCCTGCTGAAACTTACCTCCTTCGGCATAGGTAACAAGCTTCTGAACTTAATATCCTCCTATTTGAATGATCGCGCACAACGGGTAAAAATTTCCGATGTTATCTCCAACCCCACGCACGTGAGGGTGGAGTTATTCAGGGTAGTGTACTCGGCCCGCTTCTATTTTTGCCTTTTTGTGAACGATGTTCCTGATTGTTTTTTTCAGTATGGTAGGCCCTTTATGTACGCTGATGATTTAAAAGTTGCCTATCGTTATAAACCGGTCGATCGCCACATTGTGCTTGAGCTCTTAAAAAGGATCTTCAAGCCTTCGCTCGAGTGGTGTCGCACATGGCGCCTTTCGCTCTCTTGGCACAAATGCTCCGTTATGGTTATTTGTTACAACCATCAGCCTCATCTAAGCATAGACGGTCATGACTTAAATGTGCCCGGGTTTATAACGGATCTGGGCATATCATATTCTAGTAGTCTTAATCTGTCAGAGCACTGCGCCCTGATTGTCTCTAAAGCACGCCAAACCACTGGGTTTATTCTCAGAAATTTTAAAACCCTCAATATTAGGACCAGCCTTTATAAAATGTATGTCAGACCTAGTCTGGAATACTGCTCGTTTCTATTTAGCCTTCTGCACGCGAGTGAACGGAGGAAGATAGAATCAGTCCAGCACTTCTTTACTAAAAGAGTTATTACTTCAGAGCACAGAAACCTGTCCTACCAACAACGCTGTGAGCTTACAAGTCTCGACCCGTTGTGGCTTCGTAGATTACAGAAGGGACTATTTTACCCTGTTCAAGCTTTAAAACGGTTCTACCTTTAACCCCCTTACATTCCTGAGGCAGCTCGACCACTGTCGGCGCACCAATCATAGAGATGTATTCTTATTTTATCCTTTGGCACGCACCGTTAAATACCGTCAGTTTTTTTCGGTAAACGCTATATCAATCTGGAATAAACTACCCAGAAGTATTAAAATTCAGCAAAACTATCCTTTGTTTACGAGAGCTGTCACTAGTTTTCTACATTCAGGACATCTTCCGCGAATTTTGGGTGCTGATTCTCTGGAAGCTCTTTTCCGTTCTGATGGCGTCCACGGACTCTGAATCCTATGCCGGACTTCATGCTGAAGGCAATATTGCTGGCTCTGCAGTCCGTAATCGGGTTATTCCTCAGTCTACAGCTAGCAGCCGCTCGCCGGCATACTTGCTGCTAGTACAGAAGACCAGGTCCACAACACTGAAAGGAGAAGTACTACACCGTGCACCTGTGTCAACACTTCCCTGTCCTAAACTTTAATCTGTTCAACAAGCTGCAGTTTTTCTCCTGAAAATACTTTAAAGAACGATCAGGAGTTTTTTTTCACTGTCAGCTTGACCCCCTACTGTATATATCCCTTTTGACCTTGCCTGTAAACTGGAAATAAATAAATAAATAATTGCTGCTTTGTGTGAACCACCATATGAACAGCAAAATTGAGTAGTATGGTAGGCCCATCCGATTCCCAACGATTCATCATTTTAAAACCATAGTTAACCATTTTCGGAATATATGGTGAACTGGGAAAAGAAGCAGTGAAAAACGATTCCTACCGTTTAATTAGGTATAGATTTCAGTGAGCCCCATTTAAAAATCTAGGAGAGAAAACATTTTTCTAAATAATTAATAGTTTTAATTGATAGAATTGGTACGTTACAGCGATAAATGACCGTGATCTCGATGACAACGCTCCTTGTCGCAGGTGAGATCAAATAACAGACAGAGCTACCGCTTACAACTATCAGGGAGGTGAGATAGGAGGAGTTTATCATAGACAATAGGGTCAAAACGAAGGGGGGACAGTAGAGGTCCCGAGATCATCAACAAGTTGCGACCTTGCTGATTGCATAGTCCATCGACAAGGTGGCGAATGCAACAATACCCGCTAGGATAATCAACAGACCACGGAGACCATCGTCAGGGTTGCAAAAACGGAAGGTGCATCAAGGTTACCATACACGTTCTTGCCCATTTACGTAAAAAGGATGGAATCTTACCATTTAATTCTAGAACTACAGTTAAATGTTTGGAAGCATACTTAATTTACATCGAAAAATAGTTTGTAGTAGTTGATACACCAGTTGAGATAATTTTCATCCTGTGCGGCCTCTTCGCTGATTCTATATTAAGCCCAAACCCGTTACCTTAAAGTTATTTGCTTGCAGTGCTTTGCTTACCATATATCTTATTGCATATGTTACAAATATTACATCTCATATTACAAAAAACGTAACTCGTGACATTTTTCTTTCGTATTATCGCTTTTAAAACCTCAGTCACAGTTTAGACGCAAATCTCATCTTAGCGTTTAATTTCCACAAGAACTTCTGGAGGCGTTACAGACAAACCGGCTCCGATGCTCACTTACGGGAATATTAGCTGCAACACAACGTTTGTAAATGTGAGGCTTCTGAGCTGCATACGGAGTACAAAGAGAATTCAGGAAATGATTCCTGCCCTAAGGTCCGCAGACGGAAAACTGGAGACCGGCGATCAGGTAAAAGCATCCCTTATTTCAAAATTCTTTCAGACCGTCTTCACCCGAGAGCCTTATATTTTTGCTGCTATTCCACCAGTTTGTCAACCAATGTGTATCTCCCCTTTTCCTTCCTCATCCACCTCCTCCTCATCCACAACAGAGGACCTAGACCTAGACTTTTCCCCAACCATAGTTAGAACCGAATTACTTCGTATAAAGCATGCCAAGTCGCCTAGGCCGGATAGAATTCCAGCATTAGCACTTAGAGAACTTGCTGATGAACTGTGTTTACCATTGTCCATCATATTCCAAAAGTATTTTGAAGAAAGCAAACTCCCGGAAGAATGGAAGTGTGCATTGATCGCCCCGATCAATAAAGGAGGTTCACAAATGGACTGTGAAAATTATCGCCCTGTCATTTGAACTTGCATAGCGTGTAAAATAATGCAGCGCATTATTTATTTATTTATTTTATTTATTTATTGCCAGTTTACAGGCAAGGTCAACAATAATATATACGGTAGAGGGTCAAGCTGACAGTAAAAAAACTTCCTGATCGTTGTTTCAGGTGATTTCAGGAGAAAAAACTGCAGCTTATTGAGTAATTAAAGTTCTGGACAGGGACGCGTTAACACAGGTGCCCGGTGAAGAACCTCTCCATTCAGTGTTACGGATCTGGTATTCTGCACCAGCAGGTATGTCGGCGAGCGGCTGTTCGCTGTCGACTGAGAAATAAGCCGATTGAGGTCTGCAGAGCCAGTAATATTGCCCTTAGCATGAAGACCGGCACAGGATTCAGAGTCCGTGAACGCCATCAGAACCGAAGAGAGCTTCAACAGAGTCAGCCCCCAAAAGTTTTGGAAGGTGTCCTGAATGTAGAAAACTAGTGACAAATCGCGTAAACAAGGGATAGCTTTGCTGAATTTTGATACTTCTAGGTAGCTTATTCCAGATTGCTATAGCGTTTATCGAAAAAAACTGTCGGTATCTAACTGTGTGTGCCAAAGGAAGAAATAAAAATACATCTCGATGACTGGTGCGCCGAGAGTGGTCGAGGTGCCTCAGAGATGTAAGGGGGTTAAATGTACGACTGTTTAGTAGTTTAAACAGTAAAAATAGTCCCTTCTGTAATCTGCGAAGCCAAAGCGTGTCAAGGCTTGTAAGCTCCCAGCTATGTTGGTAGGACAGGGTTCGGTGATCTGAATAGAAAACTCTTTTTGTAAAGAAGTGCTGGACTGATTCTATCTTCTTTCGTTCACTAGCGTGCAGAAGACTAAATAGAAACGAGCAGTTTTCCAGACTAGGCCTGACATACATTTTATAGAGGCTGATTCTAATTTTGATGGTTTTAAAATTTCTGAGAATAAACCCAGTAGTTTGGCGTGCTTTCGAGACGATCAAGGCGCAGTGCTCTGACAGATTAAGACTACTAGAGTATGATATGCCCAGATCCTTTATAACTCCGGGAACGTTTAGATCGTGACCGTCTATGCTTAGGTGGGGCTTATGGTTGTCGCCAATAACTATAACGAAGCACTTTTGCCAAGAAAGTGAGAGGCACCATGTGCGACACCACTGAGCGAAGACATAAAGATCCGTTTTTAAGAGCTCAAGCACGATGTTGCGATCAATCGGTTTATATAGATAGGCAACTTTTAAATCCTTAGCATACAGAAAGGGCCTACCATACTGAAAACAATCAGGAACATCGTTGGCAAAGAGGCAAAATAGAAGCGGGCCGAGCACGCTGCCCCGAATAACTCCGCTCCTCACATGCGTGGGGTTGGAGATAACATCAGAAATTTAACCCTTTGTGCGCGAGCATTCAAATAGGAAAATATTAAGTTCAGAAGCTTGTTACCTATGCCGAAGGAGGCAATTTTCAGCAGTAGGATGCATTAAGATGCAGTAAGAGACATTTAATGCGCTATCTGGAAAACAACCAAATCCAATGTTATGTATTACACGGCTTCCGTCCAGGACGTTCCTGTCTCACGAGTGCCCTTCAGTTGCACGAGAAATGGACAAAGGCCACAGATAAGGGTCACCCAGTAGATGTATTTTTTGACTTCAAGATGGCCTTTGATAGAGTACCACACGGGCTTCTTTTACAGAAGATTTTGAACGTCGGAATTTTAGGAAAACCTTTCGATTGGATCAAGATTTTCTTGTCTTTCAGAGTACAGATAGTTGTTGTTGTAATCTCTAGCTTGAAATGGGCAAAAAGAGAAAGATGTGTTCCACAGGGTTCTGTTTTGGGCCCCCTACACTTCCGAATCTACGTTAGCTACTGTCTCAATGACCTAGATTGTGAATCTGTCATGTTCGCGGATGACATAAAAATATGGACTGAAGTGAGCTGCGCTGATGACGCAAGAGGGTAACAGTCGAATATCGACAAACGAAGTGCCTGGTCGGCTAGGTTGCTGCTTATTATTATCTCTCACACGACAAGGAGCGTTCCGAACCCTCATACGTTGTGAGCAACATCACAATACTATCCCATTGTATCTAGCTATTAATTTTCTCAATGGGCGGCTCGCCGAACTCCGCCTCCGATTTAACCGTAGGAGTTTTTTTACTGCTTCTTTTCTAGTTCACCGTATATGACAAAGATTGTTGACTTACGTTTTATGAATGGCAAATCGTTCTGAATCGGATATGCCTACCACACTACTCATTTATGCTGTTCATATGGATGCTCACATAGTGCAGCAATTATCCACTTTATATTTATTTATACCTTGATACTAAGTTTGAAATGACCGGGCTCTCTGTGCTAGAAATAAACAAGTTATTTATTTAAGTTAAATGTATTCTAGGGCGTGATCCTACACATAAGCGCCGGTCGAAAAGTATCTCTGAAACACCAGTACTTTATTAATGGCACTGCTTACAAGGGATAGAAACACACAAAGATCTGGGCATGTGGACAACTTCAAATTTAATGCCCTCAGAACACTGTAAAAAAGCAGTACAGAAGGCAACATGCACACTGCATTGGATCAGACGTGCGTTTAAAATATTCCCCCCCGATCTCTTCCGAAAAGTATATGGCATCTTCGTGAGACCGCATTAAGATTACGGAATAACAGCCTGGATACCGTGGATGAAGAAAGATGTTGACCTCCACGAACAGGTGCAACGGAGAGCAACGATGATGGTCGACGGTTTAAAGACTTTACCGTACCAAGACAGAATGAAAAAGCATGACTTATTTTCTCTTTCCTACAGGCACTTACGGTGTAGCCTGCTCTGGACATATCGGATTATCCTGGGCCATGTTTCCTCTCTGAGATCGGAGGATTACTTCGAGTTTGCCTGCACAACTCATCTGCGTGGTCATCCTTACAAGGTCAATACCGAACGCACGCGACTGAACGTCAGAAAGTTTTCTTCAGCCAATGAGTGGTACGAGCTTGGAAATCGGTACCAAGTAAGACGGTTACCTCTGACAGCATTTCTGATTTTAAAAGAAGGCTTGGTGACATAATATTTGACAAAAAACGACTCTCGCAACATGATTACTTAAAACCAGCCTTTTAAAATCTTTCGGTTTCTAATTTTTTTCCAAAATGTTTCGCCTATAGCTGTGAACACGCATTTGAAGTTATGTTATGCTTTGACTCAAACATTTTTAAATATACACCATTTTTATATTGACTGTTCACATGAAATGATAGTTTTATATTAATAGGGTCATC
>WEDG01008176.1:0-110033 GCA_017591395.1 Schistocephalus solidus
TGTCATCGAAGGAGGGGGCGCAGATGCTGACGGTGGTGGTGAATCTGTCTCCCCTGAAGAGGTAACTAGAGGCTCATTAGGCGATCGTTTATGCCCTGCGACAGAAAGGGCGGGCGTCCCATGATGTCGGTACGGCGTCGCGTCGCTCTGCTTGTGGGCGGCCGTTCCAGAATTAGGCGTAATTGGCACGAACCTCCTGTTGGCCTCGGTCAGAGAATCAGATTTAACTGATTGCGACGATGTCCGCCTTGTAGTGCGCCAGTTCCCGAACGACTAGCGCAGTCCTCTGTTCCGGTCGGCTGCTCCTCGGATAGTCTAGAATGGAACGAACATTCCAGGCTGCTAGAGTGAGCGGGCTGTAGGGTGTGTCGAGGGTTATTAGGACAAGAGTTCCTGCTGTTGTTTGGAGAGTTTCTGTCGCATGTGTTGCAGTCTGTAAGCCACGGTCGGCTGCAGCTGTCGTGAGTCCCAGCATTCCTTTAAGGCACCTTTTTCAGCCCCCTATCCCACGAGGGGTAAACCGTATTGTCCCTAAATAGGACTGCTGAGTCGTCCCAGATGGCTACCGACCTCCACTATGGGTCACAGATTCGTTTCATGAGAGAAAGACGCGATTGGTCCGAGCAGTCTACGTAATTGTATGTCGCCCTCGCCGTAGAGCTTTTCGACCATGGGTAAAAGAGTACAGTGGGAGAAGGGGAAGGGGTCTTTGTAGGCAGTAGTCATATCAAATGTGGGGACACACACAACACCGGAGACGCTCAAAATGTTTGGTCTGCCGATTGAAGCAGATGCCCGTGTTGGGGCTGCTAGGCAGAGCTCTGTGGAGAGAAAAGTGAGAGTTGGGTGTTAGCTGGGGGTCGCTAATGTGATGCACCTTGCCACATTTCGCGAGGGAGGTCCATAACTCGACACCCCTACAACCCACGGTGTGATGTACGACTATGTTTACCGTGTGCTCCACGGTATGGTTTTGCAGGGACAGTGAATTGCGCGTGAATTAGGTTATAGTGAGGGTACACTTGTGCTGCCTCTACCGCAATCTCCCCCTTGCCCCACCTGGGCCCGGTGTCACGACCGAGTCAAGAAGACCGGAGGTTGGAGTGGGTGCTGGCGGTTAGCGCGGCCGGAGCCTATCGTAAGCGTGCCGCCACACCTGACTTGGATCCCACGGAAGTGGAGTGCCATAAAGACCACTCTAAGAAGGGGCCATTGCAGCCTGACTCTTAGTCCGTCATTCAGCCAATTCACACAAACACTCACTGGATTGACCGCGCTGTCCGAGTTAGCCCGTCAGTTGGCAACCTTCCCAGCCACGGCTTTTAACACACCGTGCTAGTTTTAAGCGCGTCTGATTTTTTATACTGAGAAAAATGCGCTGAGCCGTCGACCTCTCTATTCTCATTCCCAGGCCCCAGCCACCTTCAGAGCCGGTCAGTGAACTGGTGCGGGAACTGGGCTGCTGATGACCTCTTCTACGTGCGCTACATATACAACCTGGCCTCCCAAAAAAGAAGCACCAGAATTTCACTCAACGGAGGGTTCTATCACAGGTTCTCATAGAGAAACATGTGACGTAAAAGATCCATGCAGTAAGTGAATGCGCGAGGGCAGTGGAGGCGGTGGTCTATACCAAGTGTTGGCGCTCCAGGTACTAATTTAGGGTGTAGGGCACACCGTGGACCTCGTCAGAATCGACAGCCGTACTGTCACATCGGCATTCGCATATACCCGGAGTGCTTTGAAAATGCTGGGGTCTTTCGATACTTCTTCTGCTCATGAGCCCCCTTCAACTGTACGTAGGACGCGGTTCGGTGTACAGCCTAACTTGATTACAAGGGTCCGCGTATGGCTAAACCTCTTCGTTTTGAAGTCATGTGGAAGAAATCATTGCTTTTAGAAACCGTCACGAAGTTCTCTCGTTAAGCAAACGGTTGCCTTCTCCGTCCAATTTTGCTTGAAACGTAGCTTCTGATGACAAGAGTAGCGCTTGTCCTCTTGGAATCGCAAGCCTGGTTATCCACTAGAGAGTGAGAGACAATCCGGTAAATGATTGTTTTCTTGAATGATACATCCACGCACTGCCTCGATCCGAGAGCAGGCCCGTTCACAGCGTTGTTGATGGCATCAGTTAGTCCAATGTGTGTTGTGTGGAGTGGCTGACTGGTGGTCTGAGAGTCAGGCTGCGATGGCTCCTTCTTAACGTGACCTCTGGCTATCTCACACATGTGAGATGTAAGTCGTTCAACCCCCTGTTGTGTGAAATCCTGGTGCTTGTGTTTGGGGGGCCAGGTCGTGTACGTAGTACACGTAGACGAGGCCACCAGCAGCCGTGCCCACTTCCGCATCATACAACTGACCGGCTCGGACAGCGGTTTGACTGTGGGGGGTGGGGGAGAGAGTGAGGTCGACAGCTCAGCGCATGTTCCTCACTATAAACAATCTGACGCGCTTGAAACTCACGGTGCGCTAAAAGCCGTGACTTGGAAGGTTTCCAACTGACGGGATAACTCGGATCGCGTGGTCAGTCCAATGTGTGTTTTCTGTGGAGTGGCTGACTGGCGGACTGAGAGTCAGGCTACAATGGCCCCTTTTTAATGAGGCCTTTATGGCACTCCCACTCCGTGGGATCCGAGCCAGGTGTGGTGGTACGCCCAGGGGCGGCTCCGGCCGCGCCAGCCACTTGCGTCCTCTCCCGCCTCCGGTCTTCTTAACTCTGTCATGACACCGGGTTCAGGTGGGGGAGGAGGAGAGAGTGCGGTAGCTGCAACGCAAGGCTACTATCACCTAAAACTAATTCACGCGCAAGTCACCGTCCCTGCACCACCTGGTGTGGAGCATACGGTGGACCTTGTCGAAATCGACGTTTGATCTGCCATAAACCGTAGTTTTTATATGCCCGTTTGATTTTCGATGGACAAGAACATCCAGGAATGGGATTTGGTTGTTAATTTCGGCCTCCATTGCGAATTGGATGTCCGGGAAGACGGAATTCAGGATGCTATGGAATTCTTCGATCATTTCTCGTTTGATGATGACGAAGGTATCGTAGACGTATCGAGTCCAAAACGTTGGCCTGTAGTTTGCGAAAACCAGAATCTCAAGCTTTTGGAGAACTGCCTCAGCTATGAAGCCCGAGAGCGGCGATCCCATTGGAGTCCCTCTGATCTGCTCGTATATGTAGGCCTTTTAGCCCTTGTCTTTGACGGCATTGTTATTCTGCCCCTATTACTACTGGCCGCTGTGCGGCTGCTGGTGGGGCTGGAGAAAGAGCCCCAAGGCAGAGCGGGACGAGTGAGTTCCGTTAACGGATCGGTGAGTGTTCATCAACGAATGGAATTTTTTATCCGCTGGAAGTTCTATTAGCACGGTACTGCAACAGTTGTTCACTATTCATTTCAGAATGCCCATGCGATGTCAAGAACTCCCTTAAACGCAATGTATTTATTAGTTTTCTGCGTTGTAATTCTTTTCTTTGTCCACTTTCTCAGTCATCAGCAATAGAAAAATATCTTTGCTTTTTCCTCCAAGGTCGAAGTGTCCCTGTCCTCTATCTCATCGACGGAGTCGATTTACAGCTGGCTAAGCCCTTGTCAAGTCAGAAGTCTCGAAAAGACGCCCCAGTAATCTCTTCTTCGGGATCACTTTCCTCAGACGGCCCCCCTCAGCTCTCCAAAATCTCTCTTCTTCCATCAGCCTTAAATATGCTGGATGCAAACATGGCGCACTACCTATGCGTCCACCAGTTTGGAATTCATTGCATTATTCTTCCGTGGATTGAGCGTCTAGGCCAGTTGTGCTCTAAGGCCTCTGATGATATTAATTTCCATTCAATGGGTAAATTCCTTTCGCCACTATTCAATGCTAAAATTCGAAAAGTAAATTTATGGGGTTAATCGGTTGTTTTAGAACTGGAAGTAAGTTTATCTAGGACCTTGAGGGATATGCTTTTAGGCTTGATTCTCACCAGTGCATAATGGCCCTCTTTACAAGGTCACGTGAGTGACCTTTCAGACTGTGCTGTCCGATTATCCAAACTTCTCAAGCGACTCTATCCTTCAATGTTAGGCTTTAGTTTGTTTGGTCTTTACTCAACCAAGTTTGGGCGATTGCAGACTGTTGCTCTAGAGCTCCTCGCTTGTCTAGTTATATTTATTGAGCAGTCGCCTAGCAATCGCATAATGACGGCGCTCTGATGAATCTCAAAGAAGAAGTGACTGAAACTGGGAGACAGTTTAGGAAGCCATGGCAATTGTGTTCCCTTCGGTCAAGTTAATCACGCAAGAAACGTAGAGGATTAGCCATGGCTCCGATGCAAGTTCGGACTTTATAGCAAGAACTGGCATAACTGATTAAAACAGGCCTACAGCGGAAGGTTGGCTTTGTTCATGCGAAACAGGCACGTTAGTCTCCGCCAACGTCAATAAATTTGGCCCTGAGGTCTGGTCCTCCAAGTCAGCAAGACGAGCATCCGGTTGCCAGTAGCACAACAAGGATCCTTAGTCACTGCAGCGATCCAGGAGTGTTATGCATGCCGAGTTATTCAAGGTCACAAATCTAGCATTTTTCACCCTAAGAAAAAAAAAACGGTTCGCCCGCTGCCCCTCACCCTGCTTGTGTAACGAGGTCCTTGGCTGTCCTGACCACCGTGGATATTCCTTGGTAAACTCGTGCTTGATTGCGTTATGTCTCTCGGAAATGCTTTCGTCATCATCCTTTAGAATATAAAGCTTACCGCCCCCATCTTGTCCATCCGGACCTTCTTCAGCAAGGTTTCAAATACTCTAGACTAGCGGAACTTATACTACGAGTGTTGTTCCGTCGGTATATTTATTTTAGACAAGAATATGCCGAAAATCTCTACCGGTCTGAGCAATCTTCCTTTTACCCAAATGCTACTAACGTCACATGTCGCATACCACCTTCGACTTTTTAGTAGCGATATTTTGCATACACATAGTAAGGCTTTCGGCTTATGGCGTTTTTAGCTTGTATGATAGAACACTGGATACTTTTCTGTTCACCCGGCTGAAACTACTTTTGTCCCCACCAATGTTACCGTCTAACACGCTGCGGAAGAACAAGTCTTAGTCATTTAATCGTCTTATTTCTAATCCAATTTTGCTCTTTCTTACCACAAGTCACCAATGTGCTCGTGCGCTTAACTTTTTACAGATCTGGCTTCGTTTCCTGGCGACCAGGGCTGCACTGCCGAGCACCTCCTTTTGACGCATTTGGACTCTAAAAACGCAGATGAGGCCCCACTTCCGGGTTCATTGCGGTCTGTCATTGGTGTAATTCCTCCTCAGACTCTCATATCAGACACCTCCGCAAGCCGGGATGACACTTTCGGAGGATGTCAATACGTTGAAGAGACTGAGGTTAATTCGCTTCTTGTGCTGTTTTCCTCAAGACCACACGTTGTCAAGATCGTGCTGCCACAGTGCCTGTCACTCAACCCTCAGCCTCATTCTCTGCCGCAACTATCACTCCCTAGTGGAGATTTGCCTGATGTCTCGTTGCCTGAGACGCCTCTTTCTACCTCGGTCTCATTGTCCTGCAGGTATATCCCATCATAACTGCCTAACCAACACTGTCTAACGCATATGCTCTCGATTCTCGCTATTCTTGCCTCAACTGAACGAAGTCACGTTAAAATCGTTTCTCCTTTCACTTGCTCCGGTCATGTTTTCTCTTTCTCAGGGTGACAGAGTCGGATTTCTTCCGAAGTTGTCGCCGCGTTCTTTCCAACTCTAGTGTACGCCTACCCGTGCTCTCCACTGACCTCAGGGAAGACGTTTTCTCGGAGGCTGAATTCATTCGTTTCTTTGTCAAGGTTAGTTGCTAGCCGCTGCCTGTCTCCTCCCTCACAATTAATTATGTCCCAGCTTTCATCGCCTCTTCGCAATTCGTCATATATTCCCGCAAATTGCATCCCTTCTTACGCCCTATAGTCGGTTTCCTTTGATAAGTGCAATTTTTTATGAGTGTAAAAGGGGTTCACTTCGACACATTCTCGTTGTTTGTTATTATCTTGTGTCCTTCCGAGGTTTATTTTTACTGAGCGTATGAATTGAGATGAATTGAAAACATGAAAGTGTGTTATGAACACACATATAGCCACTGCTAATGATAATAATAATAAACCCGTGATCTTAACAGATCTGGGCACCTTTCTGCCTGTTTATTAAGTGTAACTAGGATATTAGGGAGGCAGATCCAGCCCCAAACTGCTGAGTGATTTCAAATTCGCTAGTTATCGACTCCCGTCAAGGGAGCTGTATGCTTATGGCAGTTCTCATTATCACTGTCCCTCTTTACGTATATCGTCGCTGGCAGACTTACGGGTCGCTAAATTGTTCCTGATTTTTCGTTCCTCGTGTTCGCAGACCATAAGCAGTCTGCGCTCTTCTCGCCTGGGCCGACTTTCTACCCTGTGCGCCTCTGTATACCAGTTTGCCGAACACGCGGAGGGCCAGTTAGCTGCTCAGTATGAGGCTATCAGTTACCTTGCACAGGAACGAAACCAACTGCAGAGGAAGGCCGTTTCCCTGACTGAGCGCCATTCTCGAATCCTTGAACGCCAGGAGGCCCTGAACCATCGCCTTTCCGAACTGGCTCGACGAATTTACAGTGAGTGTACACTTTTCGGCTACCACGCCTGTTTAATTCCATACGATGAAAATCACATTCTGTTGCACTTTTTTCTGGTAAAGCGTGGTTCCCCACCGTGCACGGTTTCCTCAGCACAATTTTTAACTCATCGCTAGTAGAGAAGGGGCAATCAGTGACCACTTACTTCACGGGCTTCCGAAATCTCAGCGGTTTCTTCGTCTCTGAGCTATTGCAGCTATGTTTGTCAGTTTTGAGATTTAGTAGTATTCTTTTCCTACTTACCTGAGCCTACATGTGTCGAATAAATAACGTTGCAATCTTTCGAACCAGTCCCACCTGCTCGACGTACACCTAACCCATCGTCACCCGTCTAACAACAATGACAATCCTCTGTAAGGGAATTGCGTTTAAGAAATTGAACAGATTAGTTTCTGAAGATAACGGGCTCTTCATGCAAGTCTAGAAGAAGGGAAATTAGCTTTGCTAACTGACAATGGCTCGAGGGGGCACCCGACGGGAGACGGATAGTTCGGCGGTCCGGGCCAGCATTACAGCAGATATTTTCTGACTGGACGATTTCCCAGGTTACTGTACACGGTCAAAAAAACTTGCCTATTTCTAGAAGCTATAGGCTAAGCTTTTAGCAGTGTTTTACAATGCTTTGAGGCTGCTATCGTGCTTTAACCTTTTGCAGCCACGCCTCGACACTGCATAATAAGTACGCGACGTATCAGTTCAATAACACCGTTTTATTTCAATTTATTTTTTTTACTGCTGCTTCCACTTCTTAGTTATCGAGGTCTTATATTGCTTTTAATTTAAGATTCAAATTCTCGGGATTTAGCGGTTAAAGGTTTTCCTGGTGGTAGGTATATTAGTCTGAAGTTGCTAAAAAGTATGGCATCTTCGCATTTTTTGAGGTCCGTTTTGGGTAACACTTCATACACAATTCCGGAACTGTCTTATTAATACCCGTGGTGATTTTTTTCCCGACAGCTCACCTGCTTACTGTTTCAACTGCCCCTTGTGAATTGGGGCTTTATGTGTAGAACAGTTTACTTCTTGTGCCCATCTTTCTGGCCAGTCGTCCTGTTAGTACACGACCCTTGTCCTAGCTCATAAAATACATATCTACAAGTTTACGAGGACTTTATTTTAATAGTTTATGATTTTTTTCATGGTAGGTGTCGAGGCAGGACTCACAAACGCTGAAGTACAGATGCGTCTGGAAGTTCAGAATCTGCGTGATCGCCTCAAGTCTGGCCTCCTGGGCTGGTTTGAGAGTATGCAGCTGCAGTACAATCATCTGACTAACGTAGTGGAGAAAGCACAGGCTACTGCCAATTCCGGTCGTTTCGGACGCCTGGTGGCTGGTGTTGGTGTAATGGGCTCGGCTGCACCCATCTCTCTTCGACGATCCACTATCTCGGCCGATCTTACTGATGCCCAGGTCAAAAGCATCACTGCAGCTTTAAAGGAAGAAGGGTCGGAACTTGATTCTTTAATTAAGGCTGTGGAAAGATTGAATACACTAACAGTTGCCTTGCCATGACCTGTCACTCAATCCTCACACGAAAGATAACTTTTATACTTTGTACTCCTGTAGTTTTTTCTGCCTGGCGCCGTGACTCGTCTCGTATATATCCAACCTTCCAGTTTTCCCGATGTGCTGTGAAGAGCCGATCAATTGACACATTGGAATGTCTTCTTGATGCTCAATTTACCCAGCGTTCTTTTCAAGGAAACGTCACCTCTGTGACGAATTTATTGTACATTGCGGTTCGTCGAGGGAATTCAGTGCACAGTAACGCCTTCCAGCGGTTTTCTTTTGAACCGCAAATTAGTCAAGATTTTGACAAAAGTTATAAGAGAAAGGTCTGCAAATGGCGCAAACAAGCAGACATTGCTTTGTGGACAAGCAACAGACCCAAGTTAACTAATCTAGCTTCTACCCCTGTATATAGTAGAAACGTTCACTATTTTGCCTTGTTGGCATTTTGATCGTCACGCACGACGATGTCTATCATGTACCCCACAGAAGGGTGCGCGCAAGGATAGTGGCTTCCGGGTGAATTCATTTATAGTGATAGTAGACTTGCACACCATGTACCGCAGTTTATCCTCCTTCACTCACCCGGGCCCGGTGTCTGTGCAAAGTCAAGAAGGCTGGTGGCGGTCTAGGGTACAGTGGTCGACAAAGCGAAATGGCTCATCTACGCGTGCCCAACACGCTTTGACCAGGGCTTCACCGAGAACAAGCAGCTCGATCACAACCACAGGAAAGTTCCAGAAAGGCCACATTAAGAAGGGTCCATTGCAGCCTGAATCTCCGTCCTGAGAGGAGGGCTCAGTTAACCCGTCTGCTGGCACCCATCCAGGTCACGACTTTGAGCACGCCCTGATATTTTAGAAACACGTGGGATTGTTTGTAGTGAGTAATATGCGTTGAGTGCGATGAAGACGGATTCCCCAGCGTGGACCTGACTTTCTCGCCTGTGCTCTGCACCAGTCCACTGACTGAGCCGACCAATCGTCAGTTGCGGGATAAGATGCTATTTACTGACGGCCATACATAATGTCTACGTGTGCCACACACGATGTAATCGCTTCAAAAAACCAGGTTTTTCCAAAAAAAGGGCTAGTGGCTCGGATATCACGTGCATGAGTGATGTAGAAGCCAAGCTCCCACTTATGTGCGAGGCGCCTAACCGTGCCCGAGGTGGATGGTGCCGGACGTGTCCGTGTTTGGTGTTTTAGCTGGTGGGAATAGGTTGACTGGTAGATTTGGTCTCTGATGTTTTATCGCCCATGGCCGAGGACGCCCATGCAATGACTGAACGTATGTGGGCATTTGGAATGATGGTAAAAAAATGTTTGTTAGTTATTGCACTGGATCGCCCGGTTGTGCGATGTATTCGTAGGTGACCGGTCAAGCCGATGAGTATGTGCGGTGGCAGTGTGGGTATAGTTTGGTGATGGTAGTAAAGTTGTTAGCGTTGTTTTGGTGCTTTTTCGTCTTAACAATCACGGCAAAATAGCCGTTAAGGGATTGGATGAACCTCCTCAGCCATCCTCGCAAACTGGTATTTTCAGCGCTGTTGGGTTTGAGTCAGCAGGGCGTGAATGCTGAGGATTATGGTACGCTCAGGGATTTTGGTGTCAGGTAAGCTTTCTTGTGACCTAAGCCTCAGTATTCCTCGGAGGCAACTGATGTGGGAAAGGATGAGATTTCATGACTTGTTTCTAACAGACAGTCCCGGTTTCCGTTCCGTAACACACCTTTGTCAAAATGCCAGCTTAGAAAATTTGTGTTGAACTGAGGGGCCGTGGCGATTACAGATTAATTCATGCATCCAGCCGTAAGCCTGACCTGATTGTGTGATCCGGTGCGAAACTTCATCGTCGATTTTCTGTTCCCTTGAGACGGTACTGCCTCAATTATAAAATTAATTTACCGTTTTTGAAGTGAATGTAGTTGACCTGGATCCTGAGGTAGTTATACGCAGTGGTGGACTTTCGTTATTTCACGACCACCGTTTTATTAGCGTTGATGGTTAGCCCGCATCGTTCAAAACCAGCGGCATATAGAGCAAAGCTAAATTGCATATCAGCATCTATCTCAGTGTCAAGCGCGCAGCCGTCAGCAAAAAGCAGTTCATGAGCAGTGATTGAGAGGGACGCGTTGGGTCTGAATGTGTTGAGCCTCTAGATGCTGGCCATCGGTCCTGTCGTCGATGCCGATCCCATGGCGTTTATTACCGCAAATTTCGATCAGCCTAGCAGAGGACACGCGAAAGAACAGTGTGCTATTGGGCACTGCAAATGTTTTTGAAACGGCATATTTTCTGCGATTAGCAAAATCATTCCGCGTTGCTGTGGGCATACTGTGGGCCTGAATTGTTCAGCACACCCGAATATCTGCATTGTTATCCGTGACCAATAGTCATTCACTGTGTTGAAGGCCTTTGTCGGGTCTTGAAGGAGTGCAGAGGATGTTGCACATTTCCTGTCACGGCTCCTGCCACGTTGTCAAAATCCATGTTGGTTTCACATGGGAAGTCCTTCTAAGTGCCTGTTGAACTGATCGAGGATGACGCGATTGAAAACTTTCCCTAAAATTTTGAGTAATGAAGTTCCTGTATGGCTATCTAAGATTTTTCGTTGTCTTTAAGGTTTTTGATATGCACAGTGATTGTATCCTTAAAATCCTGGAGGAAATATATTTGCCACCATACCTCTTGGGACAGCGTTGAGAGTTTATCCAAGAGCCTTGGCAGCAAGTTTTTAGGCTTTAGCCAGGATTGCTTCGGATCCCAGTGCTCGCTCCCTATGGGTTAATGAGCCGACGTGAATATTTCTGGGAGGGAAGGCGGTAGGACTAGGTCATAGTTCGTTTCCCTTATGGGGAATTGTGTTAATAGCAGCGTCGAATATTGGGGATTGGTGGTTCAATGCGCTTCTGAAGTGCTTGGCATAGCGCTGCAAAATTTTTAACTTCACCATACACAGAGCTGTTTTATTGATATTGAATTTTGGTGCGATTACTGTAGTTGTGGATCCCAGACCATCTTAGCTGATGCAAATAAACTAGATGATTCGCATCTACTTGCATTTCATCGGCTGTGTATCCATTCAGGCCTTCTGTATCTAGCGTAGGTTTACTAAGACATGTCGTAGAAAACGGCATAGCACAAATTATATACCGTCAGTCCAGTGGTTGGTGTATCCTTTGTGTACCGCTCGTGATAAATTCGAGCAGATCGGTCATGTGTGCATTGATGCCAGCAAAACTTTCACAAAGTTGGCGAAAGAGAGCCCAGAAAATTCATGGCAGTGGAGTAACTTCTGTTCTGCAATTGAAATCAATGTTTACAAACGGTGGCCAGTTTTGAGGAAAATATTGAGATGACAGGTTTTCAGGTTAAGCTTATAACGAGATAAACCGGAACGTCCGGCCGAACTCAGTGGGATTTGACATGCACTTAACCCTGCGCAGTTAACAGGGCGAAAAACAAACTCACCGGACTAAGCAATCGCGAATTAACAGTACGATAATAAATTTCAACATGACAATCCTACTTTCCAAATTATGACACCGCACACTGCACACTACCACGAAGTATATGTCTGCTTCTTGTCCATTTGTGAGGCCAACATCACCACTGGAAGAAAGCGTGATCTATGAGTAGAATATATATATATATATGTATATGTATATATATATATATATATATTGCCACCTTCCACGTGTTTTTCTAAATCTACTACTCTCCCTCGGTAATGATCATCTGTCTATAGTATTTGGCGATTTTTAACCTTAGTAAGACATTCGATAAAGTGACTTCTAGCTAACCTGGAGGCTAAAATGATTTCTTAGTCCCCTTACTGACTTTATTAGATCATACATATCTGATTGAAAACAAAAACGTTTTAGTGGGGTCCTCATACTCAAGTGCTATCCCGATTGTGAGTGGTGTCCTTCAAGGTACCGTATTAGATCCTTTGTTTTTCTTACTTTAAATAAATGATATTTCATCGATAGTCAATCATTCTCAATTTTATATTTATGCTGATGACCTCAAATGCGTGCATTCCTTCGCTAACTCTACGGCCGAACGATGTCTAGAATAAATTCATTCGGACTTAGACGCTCTTTCGGTGTGAAGCTCCACATGGCTAATGGAATTCTCACCTTCTAATTCAATTCAATTCAATTCAATTCAATTTATTGAGGGAAATAGGCATGGGCCTTTGAGTACCCTATTTGTAACGTAAAATTAAGTGCGGTATACAGAGAAACCGTGTGGGTTGCCAAGGTACAAAAGGCGGTCATAAAATTTGACAAGTGGTGCACGACTCTCGAGGGTTAAGATAAATGCCTCATCGCTCAGGCTCGTTGCGGAACATAAAACTGTCAAGGTTCCTTTTAAAGCTTTCCAGCGATGGTGACATCACAACGTCTTCAGGGAGGGCATTCCATGGTTTAACCACTCTGACAGAGAAGGAGAACTTGCGCACATCCAGTCTCGCCTGCTGGACACGCAGTTTCAATGGGTGACCTCGGAGATGGGTCGTGGTGGCAAATTCAAAGAAGTTCGAGAATTCCAGGCAACAATCCAATCCCTTCACAATGCGGAATGTCTGCAGGAGATCACCACGCATTTGCCTATAACTCAAAGTAACGCTTCATGTGTTTTGGGCCTGTAAGTCTGCTGCAACCTGTTATTTATAAAGTTTGCCCTATGACTGAATGTACCTCCATCAAAGAATTTCGCCTAGGCTACACCAATGAATTAGATCTTTCGCCTCATGGCGATAGAATTACGGCCAAATCTGCTCAGATTTGCGGCTTTATTATTTATAATTTCTACCTTCTAGAAATTAAATTAAAACGTTATCGTATGTTTTTGCTTCCAATTCTTGCATTTTGCAGTCCTTTTCTCTGTTTGATGAACTAATATAGCCGTTCAAAAATTGAAAAGGTCCAATGACATTTTTGGAAAAAACTCATGTATCCGCCTCTCTCAAATGCTTCCTACTCAACTAGATGCCAGCTGACGAAGCTAAAATTTCTTTGGGTCAGGAGACAGGAAGCAGGCTTTTCTTTCCTTTTTCGTCTTAATTATAGCTCAAATCTCCGGAGCAAGGAGGAGGACTCACAGTACTTGTGGGACGAAACACCGCCCCTATCACCGGTAGGTTGCCTATTCGAAATATAAGTTCAAATAGGAAGCGGACGCAGTGGACGAAGCAGAGTCTTCATCTGAAACCTTGCCTACCAGGTTTGCTGAACGCCCAGGTCAGACCGTTATTTAATATGAAGTTTGATTGCAATAGGCTCATCACAATCGTCAGCGCAAAGTGACTCCCTAGGGAGCCAGCTGGCAACACTTAATAGGAAGTTAAACATACTGGCGAAACGCCAGTAATAGTTTATGGGGATGTAACGCAAAGAACGCAAGAACTGCCCCAAACCGGGGCAAGTACAAGCTCAACTCAGCAGAGCTTTCAAATGCCGGCTAATTCAGTGTCGCAGCCCATTACTAGCCGCGCTGGCTTCAGACAACTGAATGCCCGCCTACTGGACCCATCATTCCGCAAGGAACTGGTTAGTAACCGTCATTCACTTACACTTTAACTAAGGAGTCCTATTTAATGTGCCTTGGTGGCAGGAATACAGATGACTTCGTCAAACCAATTTTTACGCTATTTTTGACGATTCTATCGCCTTGGAACTGAATTTCCGAGGACGAAAAGGAAAGGAAGCGCTGGGGGGATCAAAGGTGTATGAACTAATTATAGGTGGGTTATAATACCTCTTCTAAATTTAAAACTATACAGAGTTGTACATCAGGTGGATTAAAGGCACCCACATTAATCTGTATGAGTTGGAGGCTGCATTTATAAGGCGCCTAAAACGGTCACTGGACGCGGCCAGCAAAGACACCCAACTGAGTTCCCTTTTTACGGTTGGTTAATTTATTTTCACTTTGCCACATTATCTCTTTATAGAAGATCAAGCAGAATTTGCCACGTCATCTCCTGTTCTCCGCGAGGACAAAACACCAACCCCCTGATTGTGCATATCCCTGCAACCAATGATGACTAACTATTACTAAATACTATTTTTGAACATTTATTATTTTGAACTTTTTATAATATATTTTTTACTAATTACATAAGAAATATGTGTTGACGATTTCTTTACATCGTTCGGGGAAGGGTTATATCTGATAATATACGCGTATACGCTAGCTACATAGGATGGGAAATAATGGTTACGTAGTAGGCGGTCGCAGTATATGAATAATAATGGGCGTTCCGTATGTAATCGTTTTCATGGGGGTTTTGCGTTGGAAGTATCCGAACCTCTTTCGCCTATTTCGACAAATATCGATATGTCGATATTAGGCATATATAGACACAAGATTCAAAGTCGATACACAGTCGATATAAGTATCTCAACATGTCTATATCAGGGCGATATGCGATGGATATGGACATGTTATTAGAGCCCCAAGTTTTCTGTTATTATCACCGTTAATCTTCCTTACAACCTAAGAAATTCAGCACATATTATACCTCTTCCTACATCTTCCACATATAAACGCACTCTGTTCTTTGCTTCTAGGTTTTTATTTCTTTTTGATAACTTGTCAATTAAAATAAAGTCGTTAACTAGTCTATCTGCATTCAAGGAAAGATTGTACATTTATCCTAACACCGATTCTATTAACCTTTTATTTTCCGAGCAACTTTCTCCAGGTTTCGGAGAAATGACCATCTGGAATTAAATTGACCTTCTTGAAACTATTTTTCTCTACCCTCACTCCCCCAGGAACCATGATGTATCCCTATTCCACCAGTCATTATAACGATATAGTCATTCGGACGTACACATTCGGATGTGCATAGTCTAAAATGCTGCCATTTCGTTGGATACTTACCATCCCCAGAATTCAATTCTGGATACTAATACGCTAAGATCTCAAGTTCACTGACGCCTTTTTGCGAGATTTGTTTAATACGCCTTAGTGATCAAGAACGAGCCATATCGACGTTTCGAAACGTCCTTGGGTCCTTCGGAACCTCAGGGTGGTAAGGACGGAGCATATCCAACAAAGCTTTTACGGTTGCAAGCGGCATGTTCGTCTTCTGGCAAATCATCTACAAAACATCTGCCACGTAATTCGCTTGATTCTTCCGTGACCCCTATTGATTGTGGATTCCAACACAGAATAACGTTGTCTGAAAACCTACCATTTAAAACCTCGGGAAAGAGTTCGGGCATTTGAGGCTCCGGTGAGGGGTATGACGCTAACGACGAAGATGGTAATGGATCATGTGCAACTTCGCTAGCAGCATAATATGCCTTCATAGCACGCAATACCCTCTTATACACGGTGCACCTCTTTATTCCGTAATATTTACGCTTCATGGTTACTGTGCACGGACAGCAGAACACAATATATAAATGATATGAGGGCATATATAAGATTTAGTAAGCTACCAAATTAACCGTTAATATTTTACCTTTAACTAGAGCATACGTAACTAGAAATGAAATTTAAAAGGCAAAAGGTGGCTAATTATCTTATAAAACATCACCAGGCCTCTGGATTACCTACCTTAGTATCAGCAGCTTTGAGAACAACAGGTCAGTCGTACAAGTAACACTGCAAGCCAGCACGCACTTAGTAGACAAATGGCGTCTAAATGGCTGACTTAAACAAACCATCCAAAATCATTTCATCAAAGTACCCATAAATTAGGCTTAAACAGTATTTTATCTTATAAATATTGCCTATATTGGTTTAAATTCAAAAATTAACACCTCTTTCAGTCCTTACAAGAAGCCAAACCATATTTTACAAATGGCCTGAAAGTCGAATTTGATTGACCCGTTTCTGGCCCCGTCTGGCCCCCTCTACTGGCTGGGCCATGTGCTGGTAGGGTCATTATCTCAATCTGAAATGCCTACTCTACCTCCTTACATTTTTTCATATAAAGTGTTTTCTCCTACCCTCTATATGAAAATGGAGGCCTATTGAACTCTGCCTCCATTTTCAAGGTAGGAGTTTTTTCACTGCCTATTTTCTAGCTCACCATTACTTTCAAAACATCGCTAACTATTGCCCTAACAGGGCAAGTTCTGCCTACATTATTGAATATTTGTAGATTTTATTTGCACATTGTCATAGTTTTACTTCGGTACTACTGTTTGTTTAGACAGTGCCTTGCCGCCCTAATAACAATTCGGACTCGAATTGGACGCGAATCGGATCTGACCATGACGGCTACTTCGGACTCGAATCGGATTAGAAATTTCATACCTCATTTTAAATAAATAAATAAATTGTATATTTAAGGCCCAGAGGGCCCCATCATTTTCGACCGTACAGCGGAATCCCTCTCTCCTTTTTTAGACCTCCTTCTAGGTAAACGGTTTAAAAACGACCCCCATAAAATTCTTATACAATTTTTAACAATGATAAGGTGACTCTTCTAAGACTGAGTAAGTAAAGTATATTTTGTTTAAAAAATGGACTAATCCTGTGTCGCGGACCCGGCATTCCGTCCACCGGCGCGTTGTTTGAAATTGGTTTCGAATTTCAAGTACCTCGAGCCTACGAGTTTTTAGTCTGTACCTCAGTGTAGAAGACACGGTGCTGGAAAATCTATTAAAGAATTGTCTTTATATTCCTCTGAGTTTGTAAATTGCGACTTGGACCCTCGTTCTTTGCTGCTTTCTGAAACTCACGCCGGCTGTGTGATCCCTGCATCTGCTCTCAATCGCGGAAGGGACTCAAACCAAAGGCTGAGTCCTTATATTTTCATATTCTTATTGTTGAAAACTCAGCTGACTCTCTGTTAATTTTGTGGCAATTATAACATGCAAAACTCAAGTTCCATAAGTTTATTGTCACAAAAAATTGATCCACGACCAAGCTGCTTGGGACCGTCTCTCGGCGCCTCTACCCACTCGGCCATATTGGCAGGGGATCTTGTTAAGCAAGTTAATGGACAAGCAGAAAACAATTATAACTATCGTTATTCTGCGATTTGTTCACCTCCCGCTAAACGGGGTAAAAGTTCAGTAAGCTTAACTAATGTAGCTTACGAAGACGAAACATGTATGGGGTGTTTCAGCCTCCAGCAGAAACTCTCAGAGATGGAGCAGGAAATAAGGAATCCAAGACAAGAAATAGATAACTTAAAAAAATCTATATCTTGCCCAACTGCTAAAAAAGCTCCTGTTCGTAATAAACCTTCCACAAAGCAAAATTCATATTCATTTATAGCTTCTTCAAGCTTACATAAAAGTCACATTCAACATATCGCGACTGCTGGACCCGGTAAACCAGAGGAAAATTCGCTACTTCCGAAGGGAGCCCCATCTAGTCCTTGCGCGACTCCACCGGTACTTAGTTCGGGTAGCATCAGCACTAATCTGGCTTTACCGCCCATCGCTACATCACTGGTAGACGTTGCACCAACATGCGATGTTGAAGAGGTTGGCGAGTTTGTAAAGCCAAAGAAGAAAAGGTCTAAGAAGAACAAAGCGTGCAGAGACTCGGCTCCAGCCTGCCCAACATTCGGCTCACATTGACCTATCAGGCAAAGTGAGCTAGTTACCAGTACTTACTCAGCTGAAGATCTGAGTTACAAACGGGCCCTAGATTGAGTCGAAAACAGAAAGTAGTCATTTAAGGTGTCCCGGAGTCAGCTTCAATTATTCCAAAGGAGCGAGTTAAACATGACTTGGAACTCCTTCAATTGTATGCAAAAACGCTGCTGACGGACGGCGAGTCCATTCATATTTTCAAGGCATATAGAATAGGGAAGGCTCTGTCTACACCCGATTCAAATCCTCGACCAAGACCTCTTAAAATCATCTTGGAAAACGGAGCGCAGGCACAGCTCCTGCTACAGAGACAATCAACCCTGCGGGGTCCACATTCTGAAGTGTTTTTCAACCGGAATATGGGTTGAAAGAGCGAATGAAAATTCGACAGCTAATAATAGAACTGAAAACACGAAAGACCAATGGCGAGGCGAATCTTAAAATAAGGGAAGGACAGATAGTTCAAGTGAAAAGAGCATTTCTCTGGCCGAAGGCAGTCACATTGACAGCCTAACTGTCCCGTTTCAGAAACCAAAAACGTGCCCACTTAAACTAATCGTCCTCAATGCCAGATCTCTTCTTAATAAGATGCCTTTGCTCCAGACTCTGGTTTTCATTCACCGCCCCGACATTGGAATAGTTACAGAGACATTGGCAACACCCTGTGTATCCAACTCCGAACTCTCTAATCTAGGCTACGCTTACATTCGGAATGATCGACACGATGGCCGTGGCGGAGGAATCTGTATCTATGTTAGGCAACCACTTAAATTTTTTCAATTGGACTTTTGCCAATTTACCGCGGTAGAGGAGAGCTATTGGCTCCGAGTAGTTCTAAAAGATAACTACTCTTTACTCGTTGGTAGTGTCTATCGCCCACCCAATGCCAGTGAGGATTACGATCTTTGTCTCTCGCTGGCATTTCACGCTGCAGCTGACTTAAATCTGAAGTACTGTTTGATTGCAGGTGACTTCAATCTTCCTGAAGTTCACTGGTTTCCAACTTCCGGTCCTGCAAAGTTCGAAGAATTACTAGAGGCCATAGATATAGGCATGTGGGACCAGGTAGTTGATTTTCCCACCCGAGGATCAAACATACTTGATCTTATTTTTTGTAGAGGTTGTCAGCCATCGTCAGTGTCACCTTTAGATCCACTTGGGAATTCTGATCATACTTTAGTTCTTTCTACACTAGAACTAGAGGCTGCTAAAACGTTTTCCAAAAAATATAGCTTTTTCCGTGATTTCAGATCAGCAAACATGAGGGAATTGCGAACACACCTAAATTCCCATGACTGGACTAACTTATTTGTATTTTTGGATGTGAATGTTTGTACTGATACTTTTAAAAAGTTCTAGGTCCACTCATTTCTCGTTTTTTTCCCCGTAAAAAATAATTAATGTCAAGGATGAAGTCTATCTCCCTGTATCAT
This sequence comes from Schistocephalus solidus, assembly GCA_017591395.1. Lineage (NCBI taxonomy): Eukaryota > Metazoa > Platyhelminthes > Cestoda > Diphyllobothriidea > Diphyllobothriidae > Schistocephalus > Schistocephalus solidus. The sequence continues at coordinate 19,174 of WEDG01008176.1, forward strand.
TCCGCCGTAGACTGCGTAGACTCTCCCGTCGTTTTCATCTACAAAACGACACCTCCGTCCTGCCCTTGATCCAGCAAATCTTTGAAGAGGCTAAGAGGCTGTCTGACGAAATACGACAAGCCAATGAGGTTAACTTTGCCGAAAACCCTTCGTTAAATGTTGCGAAGCTCTTTTCGCGCACAGTAAAAACGCAGAGAAAAACGCAGCACCCCGTACTTCGAGATGCCTTAGGAAACCCAATAGCTGACGCTAAGTTGACTGCTGATAGCTTCAATGCTTTCTTGTCTAGAACGTTAAGTGAACACACCGTTGTCCCCTTTCCTAACATCTGGGTTTGTACCGGTAACGTCCTCGAAACCATAACTTTTACCCTCTGGGACGTGACCATAGCCATTCGGCGTTTTCGTCAATCTTACAGTCCAGGACCAGATGGCGTCCCTGTCAGCGTTCTAAAGGCGGATGCAAACGATATTTTTCCATCCCTTCTGTATAAGATATTTAATCTCGCTCTTGAAAGTGCAACTTTCCCTATTTTATGGAAGAAATCGCACATACTGCCTATTCCGAAACACGGCCGACCTACGTCATTTGACGACTTTAGACCAATTAATACACTACCAGCAGTCTCGAAGATCTTCGAGACCTTGATCAAAGACAAGATGATGTGTCACCTAACAGAGAATAGCCTTCTTAATGCGGCTCAGTATGGGTTTCTCGAAAAAAGGTCTTGTGACACTTGCCAGCTCTCTTTCTTTGATCATGTGCTACAATCTAGAGACAGCGGTTTTGCAATTTACACCGTTTACTTCGATTTCACTAAGGCTTTTGATCGTGTTGACCATGGTCTCCTTCTGCTGAAACTTGCCTCCTTGGCATAGGTAACAAGCTTCTGAACTTAATATTTTCCTATTTGAATGCTCGCGCACAACGCGTTAAAATTTCTGATGTTATCTCCAACCCCACGCATGTGAGGAGCGGAGTTATTCAGGGCAGCGTGCTCGGCCCGCTTCTATTTTGCCTCTTTGTCAACGATGTTCCTGATTGTTTTCAGTATGGTAGGCCCTTTCTGTATGCTGACGATTTAAAAGTTGCCTATCGATATAAACCGGTTGATCGCAACATCGTGCTTGAGCTCTTAAAAACGGATCTTCAGGCCTTCGCTCAGTGGTGTCGCACATGGCGCCTCTCACTTTCTTGGCAAAAGTGCTCCGTTATGGTTATTGGCGACAACCATCAGCCCCACCTAAGCATAGACGGTCACGATCTAAACGTGCACCGACTTATAAATGATCTGGGCATATCATACTCTAGTAGTCTTAATCTGTCAGAGCACTGCGCCCTGCTTATCTCGAAAGCACGCCAAACTACTAGGTTCATTCTCAGAAATTTAAAAACCGTCAAAATTAGAATCAGCCTCTATAAAATGTATGACAGGCCTAGTCTGGAATACTGCTCGTTTCTATTTAGTCTTCTGCACGCTAGTGAAGAAAAAAAGATAGAATCAGTCCAACACTTCTTTACAAAAAGAGTTTTCTATTCAGATCACCGAAACCTGTCCTATCACCAACGCTGTGAGCTTACAAGCCTTGACCCGCTGTGGCTTCGCAGATTACAGAAGGGACTATTTTTACTGTTTAAACTACTAAGCAGTCGTAAATTTAACCCCCTTACATCTCTGAGACACCTCGACCACTCTCGGTGTACCAGTCATCGAGATGTATTTTTCTTTCTTCCTTTGGCACGCATAGTTAGATACCGACAGTTTGTTTTCGGTAAACGCTATAGCAATCTGGAATAAGCTACCTAGAAGTATCAAAATTTAGCAAAGCTATCCCATGTTTACGTGAACTGTCACTAGTTTTCTACATTCAAGACACCTTCCAAAACTTTTGGGTGCTGACTCTGTTGAAGCTCTCTTCGGTTCTGATGGCGTTCACGGACTCTGAATCCTGTGCCGGTCTTCATGCTGAGGGCAATATTACTGGCTCTGCAGACCTCAATCGGCTTATTTCTCAGTCGACAGCGAACAGCCGCTCGCCGACAAACCTGCTGATGCAGAATACCGGATCCGTAACACTGAATGGAGAGGTTCTTCACCGGGCACCTGTGTTAACGCGTCCCTGTCCAGAACTTTAATTAATCAATAAGCTGCAGTTTTTTCTCCTGAAAACACCTGAAACAACGATCAGGAGTTTTTATTCACTGTCAGCTTGACCCTCTACTGTATATATATTTTTTTGACCTTGCCTGTAAACTGGCAATAAATAAATTAAATAAAATTAATTGAGTCTCCCCTCTTAAATGAAAAGGCAGTGAGATTAGTCTGTGGAAGAGTAAACAAGGAACTTTGAAAGGCTTATTATAAAAGCATCATAACCAGCTGAATGTTTGATGCAGGGATTTTTTGCAGACAATGTTGCTAAGTAAATTTGACATTGTAAAATCTCTTGCCAAGGGAAGCCTTTAGGCCCCTTTTGTGCAAGCGATCGTATGCCTTCTTAAAGGCATTCTTGAAATTTGTCGGCTTTTGAGGATTATTCCACTTAGAAAAAACCTCTGCGGTAGACAGCTTAAGTAATTAATGAACTTTTTCTTGCCCCAAATAACAGCGAAGAGAGGGAAAGCAAAAAGGTTTTTTTTGTCCTGGTGCCTTCCGTAGAAATTTAAGTGGTAGGTCAACTCATCGGCGAAAAGGGCCGAAAATATGCGATCAGCAAAACTGCTGACTTTATCACCAACGAGGTAGGCAAAATACGTAATCTTGAAAGATATTTTTAAATGTGCAGGCTGTCTGCAAATTGCTCCCGGAATGACTTTTCCGTGACGTCTTCGGTTAAGGCGTCTACTTCATCAAAGATTAACAGTTGTTTAAATATGTGAACTCTTTTCGACGGCTGGGGTGCATGGATGGCGTGGCTCCCCAAATGTTCCTCTAGAAGTTGCCAAAAAGCAGCCACCACTACCTTTAGGTCCTGCAAATGCCGAATTTCTTGTATATGGCATTGCATGTACCATCGATGGCAAGCTTTACGTGATGAATGCCGTTGACGTGTGGTTCTGTGCCCACGTCGCCTATTTCGGTGGCGCTGACTGCTGTCTACGAAGATTATATTTTGAATGTAGTGGCTTAACCGCATGTGAGGGAGACTGCGCGATAGGCAGTATTCTGCTTGAATCACTGCTTCCCGATGAATTTTCCTAAAACAGCAGTAATGTTGGTAATTGTTCTGCATACTGAAGACGATGAGAGAGACGGTATGTTTGTGACCTAAATGTTATGATCTATCAGGTATTTTCTAGTTCTTCTGGGACGTCCAATATGAATTTCATAATCAGACATAATTAGCTTCAACCCAACAAGAAAAGAAGGGATAAGGAAAGTAATAAATATCTTATAATTCGCTGCCTCCCTTCACTGTACACGAATCCATAGCTGTGGGACTGTTGGTGGATTGGTGGAGAGCGACCGTTGAACGGTGAGAGTTACAAGAAGCGGTGGTCTTTAAAGAACTAAAAATCGGAAGGCATGCAAATCCCCTGGCCTCGACGAGATTCCAGCAAAGCTACTCCTCGAACTTGCTCGAGAGCTGGCGAAACCACTATCGTTGCTGTGCCAGATATCGTTCGAAACGGGAATTCTTCCTACCGACTGGAAAACAGCCCACATCGCACCGCTTCACAAAAGTGGTAGTCGTGCATTTGCTACAAATTACAGGCCTGTCAGCCTGACCTCAATCTGTTGCAAGGTTATGGAGAAGGTTGTCAAAAAGGAATTGATGATTTATTTAGAAACCCGTAACCTCTTATCGACTGCACAATACGGCTTTCGTAGGGGAAGATCGTGTGTTACGAACTTACTTATACGATGCAAAGCTGGACAAAAGCACTCGATGCAAAAGACCCTGTGCATGTGGCCTACATTGATTTCCAGAAGGCCTTCGATAGTGTTCCACACCAGCGTCTCCTTCACAAGTTGAGAATGTTCGGTATTGGCGGCAAACTTCTTACGTAGATCAAGAATTTTCTCATTGGTCGTTCCCAAGTGGTCTGTGTAGGCGGATCGCGATCAAAGTGCACAGTCATCGAGAGTGGAGTCCCACAAGGTTCAGTGCTCGGACCGATCCTATTTCTCTTGTTCATTAATGATTGTGTACAGGAATTGGACTGTAACTTTGCTATGTTTGCGGACGATATAAAAATCTGGAAAGTTATCCACAATGCTGCTGATGCAGACGATTTCCAAAAAAATCTTCGTCGATTGGACGAGTGGTCCCGCAAATGGCTCTTGTCCTTCAACTCAAACAAATGCACCATGCTACGTCTGGGAAATCGAAATCAGGTCACTGATATGCGACCCTACTATTTGAACGGTTTGCCACTCCGAGCAGCACATGCACAGAAGGATCTTGGAGTTTGGATGAAAGACATCCTGAAGCCTTCTACGTAATGTTCCAAGGCAGCTAAATCCGCCAATTCAATACTGTACGCTATCAAGCGGGCATTTAAAGTTTTCGGTGAAGACTGCTTTTATAAAGTCTTTGGTACGTTTATAAGGCCACATCTTGAATATGCGATCCAAGCCTGGCGATCGTGGACCCAACAGGACTACAACATGCTTGAAAGGGTGCAGCGGCGAGCCACAAAATAAGTAAGAGGTCAAGCTGAACTGCCATATGAGATTCGTCTAAATAACCTAAAGCTCTATCCTCTGAGTTATAGGCAGTGGCGCGGAGACTTGATACAAACCTTCCGTATCGTGCGTGGCATGGATTGCGCCCTCCTATGTGATGACTTTTCCAAATTGCCACTACGAAATATCTCCGAGATCATCCATTCAAACTAAGTGTGCTCCAAGTTGGATGTAAGGAAGTATTTTTTCACCAACCGTGCCTTGGAACCGTGGAATGACCTACCTGAGGCGATTGTTATGTCCCAGTCTGTGTATACATTCAAACATCGGTTTGACATACATATGTTACAGCACTACGAAGACTATGTGACTACTTAACCTTAACAATATCAGTGTACAACGTAAATCTGCCTGCATTCACTTGACTGTTACTTCTTTAATTTGCTTCTTATTCTTGCTACTTTTATGTAACAAATAGGGGTTTCAAAGGCGTTAGCCTATTTTCCTCAAATAAACTGAGCTGAACTTAAAAAAATTGATGGAAGTTTTAATCATGCCCTTTGTTTAAAAATTTATTTATTTATTTATTGCCAGTTTACAGGCAAGGTCAAAAGGGATATATACAGTAGGGGGTCCAGCTGACAGTGAAAAAAACTCCTGATCGTTCTTTAAGGTATTTTCAGGAGAAAAAACTGCAGCTTGTTGAACAGATTAAAGTTTAGGACAGGGAAGTGTTGACACAGGTGCACAGTGTAGTTCTTCTCCTTTCGGTGTTGTGGATCTGGTCTTCTGTACTAGCAGCAAGTATGCCGGCGAGCGGCTGCTAGCTGTAGACTGAGGAATAACCCGATTACGGACTGCAGAGCCAGCAACATTGCCTTCAGCATGAAGTCCGGCATAGGATTCAGAGTCCGTGGACGCCATCAGAACGGAAAAAGAGCTTCCAGAGAATCAGCACCCAAAATTCGCGGAAGGTGTCCTGAATGTAGAAAACTAGTGACAGCTCTCGTAAACAAAGGATAGTTTTGCTGAATTTTTAATACTTCTGGGTAGTTTATTCCAGATTGCTATAGCGTTTACCGAAAAAAACTGACGGTATTTAACGGTGCGTGCCAAAGGAAGAAATAAGAATACATCTCTATGATTGGTGCGCCGACAGTGGTCGAGCTGCCTCAGGGATGTAAGGGGGTTAAAAGGTAAAACCGTTTAAAAAGCTTGAACAGTAAAAATAGTCCCTTCTGTAATCTACGAAGCCACAACGGGTCGAGGCTTGTAAGCTCACAGCGTTGTTGGTAGGACAGGTTTCTGTGCTCTGAAGTAGTAACTCTTTTAGTAAAGAAGTGCTGGACTGATTCTATCTTCCTGCGTTCACTCGCGTGCAGAAGGCTAAATAGAAACAAGCAGTACTCCAGACTAGGTCTGACATACATTTTATAAAGGCTGGTCCTAATATTGAGGGTTTTAAAATGTCTGAGAATAAACCCAGTGGTTTGGCGTGCTTTAGAGACAATCAGGGCGCAGTGCTCTGACAGATTTAGAATACTAGAATATGATATGCCCAGATCCGTTATAAACCCGGGCACATTTAACTCATGACCGTCTATGCTTAGATGAGGCTGATGGTTGTCACAACTAACCATAACGGAGCATTTGTGCCAAGAGAGCGAAAGGCGCCATGTGCGACACCACTGAGCGAAGGCTTGAAGATCCTTTTTTAAGAGCTCAAGCACAATGTGGCGATCAACCGGTTTATAACGATAGGCAACTTTTAAATCATCAGCGTACATAAAGGGCTTACCATACTGAAAACAATCAGGAACATCGTTCACAAAAAGGCAAAATAGAAGCGGGCCGAGTACACTACCCTGAATAACGCCACTCCTCACGTGCGTGGGGTTCGAGATAACATCGGAAATTTTTACCCGTTGTGCGCGATCATTCAAATAGGAGGATATTAAGTTCAGAAGCTTGTTACCTATGCCGAAGGAGGTAAGTTTCAGCAGGAGGAGATCGTGGTCAACACGATCAAAAGCCTTCGTGAAGTCGAAATAAACGGTGTAAATTGCAAAACCACTATTTCTAGATTGTAGCACCGTTACAGTCTTTAATACTGTGTTCAAATTGGTCTTCATCGGTGAGCCTGTTGGTTGATTCGCAGACATCTATATGGGCCTTTCAAACAGCGTGAGTTCTCCTGACAATGCGTTTGCTCGAATAGCACCCGGTAAACCTGAATTTTGTTTCTGTCGTCCAGGTCTGTCGATAAGTCGCAGACCACTTTTCCGCCATTACTTTGCTGGCTACCATGCGCTGCTTCATTGTAGTTCGATGGACATGTAAAGAGCATGCTGCTGTCGCTCGTCCGTGGCAGTAAAGATACCTTTTGATTACTGTTTTTTGACTTTTCAGAGACCGTTGATCGCTGATTTACTTTTGTGCAGTCGGATTCTATGTGCACCAGATTTCCCGAACCTGGGGAAACGCAAGACATAATTTCCTCCTCGCTTATTTTCTTTCTGGTCATCTGTATTTCAACTGACTCAGAGGTTTGTTCTAATAACTTCGTTCTTTTTCTCTTTTTGTTTCGCTTAATGTTGTGCCTATTGACTTCTACCGTTTCCTTGCGATGATTACGGTCTAGCTTGCTGATGTTTTTCAGCTCATTTGCATCGTGTTTTGGCGAGTTAATTTTGTTATGTTTTATGCGGACTGATATTATTTCCGATAGGAGATCGAGGTCTCCTTCTAATCTCAAAACTCTGGTTGTGAGTCCTCGGCATCCATCACAGTGTGCCAGCCCTTCACTGTTTAGCTTAGTTTTGGTAATGTTCAGTAGTGCACTGCTTTCTTCAATATTGCTGCTTTGTGGTTCTTCTCGGAGAAACAATGACGGTTTCGAGATATCAGAAATTAAGAACAAAACTGAACGCTTTTTGCAGTTCCTTCGCATGGTTTTCACTAGAGAAGCTGTTTTCATTCCATCTAGTTACGGGACTATGGGAAGGCTAATTATTTAGGATATGCTCTTTAGAGAAGAGGCAGTCTTCGAAGAACTAAAAAGTCTGAAGGCATGGCAATTCCCCCACGGACGAGACTCCAGAAAAGCAGCTACTCGTACTTGCTCGCGAGCTGCGCAAATTGCTATCCTTTCTGTGCCAGATATCGTTCGATACGGGAATTATTACTACCAACTGGAAAATAGCCCACGTTACACCACTTCACAAAAGCGGAAGTCATGCACTTGCTAAAAACTACTGGCCTGTCAGCCTGACCTCAATCTGCTGCAAGGTTATGGAGAAGGTTTTCAAAATGTAATTAATTATTTATTTAGAAACCCTTAATTTCTTTCCAATGCACAATACGGCATTCGTTGGGGAAAATCGTGTGGGACGAATATACTTTATACAATGCAAAGCTGGACAAAAGAACTCGATACAAATGACCATGTGCATGTGACTTACCCTGATTTCCAGAAGGCATTCGATGGTGTTTCGCACCAGCGTTTCCATTACCAATTGAGAAGGTTTGGTAATGAAGGCAAACTGCTTACACGAATCGAGCATTTTCTCGTTGGTCGTTCCCAAGTGGACTGTGTATTTAGAGCGTGATCAAAGCGGACAGTCATTGAGTGTGGAGTCCCACAAGGTTCAGTGATTTGACCGATCCTATTTCTCACTATCATATATGATTGTGTACAGGAAATTGAGTGTGAATTTGCTATATTTTTGGACGATATAACAATCTGGAAAGTTATCCACAATGCTGCCGAGAAAATCTTCGTCTGTTGGACGAGTGGTCCCACAGATGGCTCTTGTCTTTCAACTCGAACACATGCGCCCTGCTACGTCTAGGAAATCAAAATAAGGACACAGATTTTTCACCCTACAATCTGAATGGTATGCTTTTCCAAGCTGCATAAACACAGAAGGATCTCGGCGTTTGGAGGACAGACAACATAAAGCCTTCTACGCAATGTTGCAAGATGGCTAAATCCGCCAATTCAATACTGTATGCTATCAAGCGGGCATATAATGTTTTGATGAAGACTAATTTTTTTAAGTATTTTGTACGCTTGTAAGGCCACATATTGAAGATGCGATCCAGGCCTGGCGATCGTGAACATAGCGAAATTACGAACTGCTCGAAACGGTGCAGCGACGAGCCACAAAATTGATAAGAGCTCAAGGTTAACTGTCATATGAGATCCGTTTAAATAACCTTAAGCTCTCTCCTCTGCGCTATAAGAAGCTGTGAGGCGACTTGATACAAACCTTCCGTATCATGCGTGGTATGGATTTGGCCCTCCTGTGTGATGACTTTTCCAACTTGCCACTACGATTACTTTCCGAGGACATCCATTCAAACTACGTGTGCCCCAAGGAAGATTGGATGTGAGGCAGTATTTTTTCTCCATCCATGTGGCGGGACCATGGAATAACCGAGGCAATAGAAATGTCTCAGTTTTTGGATACATTCAAACATCGGCTTGACATACATATGTTGCAGCACCACGAAGACTATGTGACTGCTTAACCTTACCAATATCAGTGGTCTTCATAAATCTGCCTGCATTCACTTGACTGTAACTGTTTTACATTGCTTCTTATTCTTGTGATTTTTATTTAACAAATAGCGAGTTCAAAGGCGTAAGCCTATTTTCCTCAAGTACACTGAGCTGAACTGAATTGCGACCGTTTGCACTCGGAACGACGAAACCAAGAGAATGCTTAGGCCATTCAAGAAAGTATGTGAGGCTGACGCAGCTTACTAGTCTTGTTAACATGCATTTAGTGTTCCATTCTTTTACTTGACTAGGCTGTCAGAGTTAAGTTCAAGGACAAGACAAATTATTATATTTTGAAATCCGTTGTCCTACGGTCATTATCCACAGCGATATCTCTGGTTGCAGGCTTTCCTGTAACCCCCTCTCCCAAAATTATACCTACCAAACTAGTGCCTAGTATGAGACTTTCCCTGTACAGTATCCATCGTGAGATTCAAGCTATTTAGTCGACCATCATTCTGAGTGTGCGTTTGTTTCAGCCAATCATTAAATAGATCTTTATTGGTCTAAAGTTGAGTTGTGTAATTCAAAGTGCCTTTTGCAAAACGGCCGATGGATACGTGGCTCTTGGTTTTGACCTGCGTCACGACGTTTGTCGCAATATATCTTTTGTTTTTCGATGCTCGATTAACGTTTCGTAAGTTGTTATCTTGACTTATAATATTTTGAAGTTTCGCACTGCAGCTCCTTTCGCTGTCTTTCCAAACATTATAATGCTTACATAATTATATAAATCCCATGTCATTATGGTAGCCTGATGTTTATATAAGTTAACCATCAGTATGCTATCATTATGCCTAGATATCCGCGCAAGTGTTTAATGGTGTATGTCTGCGTAGAGCCTCGCTGGGGAGACCGACAGTGCCCTATACGCAGGTTTATCGGCTATAATCTTAGGCCTAATAGCATAGCCAATACGATTTTTTTTTGTCGTAGAGACGTGGTGGGTAATAGCATCCTGTAATCTGACCCTCTTGTGCCTCTATTCTACGACCTTCTTTGATGGTGGGTTCAAGTGAGAATCCAAAGCATTATACCAATACATGTTTTGGGTCAGCGATCACATCTTGTTCTTGTTACCTGTTTCTTGGAACTTACCTGGTCGCTTCCGTCGGCAAAGGCAGTATAATGAGTTATTTTTAGGCCTCACCATGGCAGTTGGTGCGGCCATCCGCCACTTAAAATTTATTGGAAAGATTCATTGGTTTAGTATAGTTAAATTGGGATTTTTGTGCACGCATTCGAAAACCTTAGTTGCCTCTAGCGAGAAAAATCTTTTTCGAGTTTTATGTTAGATTGACCAGTTGATTCCATCACTTGTTACTTAGAACGTTCATTTCCTCGCACGAAGCCAAGCTTTAACCCTATGAATGTGTCTGCGCACAACATCGGAGTGAAACCATTCTGTGAACTGGATTAGCCGCCGTCCGCAGATTCATAACGTCCTCCGAAAGTATACTTTAGGTTATTGTCTCAAAAACAGGTCCCTAACCATAAACGTTTCCACTTACTTACCAAGCATTAACTTGTTCTGTATGCTAAGTTTATTCAACCACATTTGGGATATTGTCTACTGTCGTAGTCTCCGTACCTCATGAGCGCTATACAGGTTCGCATACCTCCAGTTATACTCTATACCCGACGACGAATGGCTTTAGCACTATTGTTGCAACAGAAGGGGAAACGCCTACAACCTCCAAAACTCGAAGGACATATGAGAGTATCGTTGTTGTGAATGATGACTTGCTTTTACATCGCAATCATATGCGTACCTTAAAACGCGTTCCTTAAATATACTCAACCCTTGGCTTCTAAGTATAAAGCTTTTCCTCGGCTCTTCAGAACGAGTTATGGAACAGTTAATCGTACGCCTCACCTGCAAGCATCCGCGTAAACGTCGTAATTCATCGTTGGAGCGAGAAAGCCCATCAGCGTATAGGCAAACACCAGTGTTAGGCAAATTTCTTGCTTGAAGAAGCTGCTATACGTAATCAATTTCGCTATACAGCTGCAAGTTCACCGAATTCCCTAGAGACATCCCTTACCAACCGTAGCTCCAGTATATTATTAACGGTCGGCAAGTGGAACAATAAGAATTATTTAACATCACGGTGTCGCGATGTCACCCACCAATCGATGAAGAAACAGTCGAAGGTTTATGTAGTGCCATCACATCAGATACCCATCTGGATAGTTCTCTATGATTGTGGATGCCAAACTATGCCTTTAGAATAAAAGAGAAAATCGGAGGTTTATAACTATCACTACTTCAGAGTAATCCTTCGAGTGAAAAAAAGCAGGCTTTGTCGACAGCATCGCAAAACTGCCTAAATATATGTATTGCCCCTTAGATGGAGATGATAGGACAATTGAGCCAAAGCCTAAGCCAACATTTCAGTTAAAATATCGAAGCGAATTTCGGTCCTTTTTACCCAGCCTCCTGTGCAAGAATGGATGACCATAACGCAGTAGATGCGCTGCCAGAGATAAAAAAAGTCCTAGGGTGGTCTTAAACGAAGCATAATTAAGACGGACGAGATCGTAAGTGCGAGCTGCCAAACCGTCGTTATCAGTTGCCGGTGAGACCTGCCACGACTGTTATTATAGTGCTCCCGTGTGAACATATTCCTCTTCGTTTGATCAATTCCAGTAACGATCTATTATTTCCCAACAGACAGTCGCAAACTCAATAATTTTTTATCCTCAACTGATCACCTGCCCATCGGGACGCTCACTAAATACGCTGTGGCTTGTCACTGAGGACGAACTTGTCGCTGCTTCTTGGATGACCAATTTAATAAGAGGATAGAGCAGGTTACGTCCTATCTGTGGATGGTGCAAAGACCTGCACTTATTGATACTCCAGGACAGAACTCCAAGTGTCTTACCTTATCACACTATGTGGGCCATACTGGTGTGCAATGCTGTAAACACTGAAGGCAGGTAAAATAGTTCAGCTATAAGCTGAACTATATAAAAACACATGGATTAATCAAAAGACTTTCCACAAATAACGAAAACAAATGGTTGAAAATGTTGAGTGGCATCTGTGTAGATTCAACTTTGCGCCTGCCGCTGCAAATAGGTTTGCCACCGCATTCCTAAATTATCCTCACTCCCCAGAAATAACTCGAAAAAAGGCGGTTTTTGACTTTAGATGAATCTTTCACTAACAGCGCTTTATCCTTTTTAAATACGTTACGCCTTCAAGTTGACATGATTATTATTGGCAAATCCCTGCTCTCATTTTTTTTACGACTGCAGCCATTAAACCGCAAAAAGACCAAATAATTTTTAATTAAACCCGACGTTCGAAAAAAACTGCTCACTCGGGATCGGTTGCTCGCATTTGTATAAACTGCCTGCATATTTTTACTGCTTTGCGAAATAGTGAACCAGCACAAGCATGCTCGCTGCTCTAAGTGGGTTCTTACTCCCTTCGGAGTGCAATCCTTTAGCGATTGACTTTCATTCCAAAAATTATGGGCATTTTTGACGGGTGGCATTTTGGACACTTATTGCTTACCTGGTATGTCTAACCTAACCAGTTCCATCCGTGATGGTTTGAGTTTGTTGATTAATGAATACCAGTCCTGGGGCGTCTAATCCTGACGCCTGAGGTTTGTCTTTATCGTCGGCTCACGGGTAAGACAACTAGCATTACCAATGCGGAGGTTTCGGGAGTGGCGAAAAATTACGTTCGCTATTACCATTCATTCTAAAAATATTCGTATCGCCTAGCGCAATAGAATACAATGCTGTTGACGTCATTGCATAACTATTAATTAGTTTTTGGAGTCCATATGAGCGTTCGGATTCTCTTTTAAAAGCAGTATTACTATCACGCAACCCTATCGATTCCAATGACGCCTGGAGTGTAGGTGAGCGCGCCTTTCCTGCCCCGGAAGGCACCACTTAGGTTATGCTAGGTTGCGGAGGTGATACCAGAGAGGTCTAGCGCTCTCTTGTGGCTCGAAATCGATGCAAACTTTTTCTTCGCACCAAAGCTCTCTCCATTACTATTTTTTTCGTTTAGGCGGTCGGAAGAAGGAACGCTCCCAAACAGCGTCGGCCAACAGACGGCGCGGAGGCGCGGCCGCTCGTCGACAGTTGACCACAACCCAGCTCGCATCCAGCTCTCGAGCTGAAGCTAACGAGCCTCCCGGAGGGTCTTCGGGTGATTTGCCAGACGTGTCGGACGAAGACGCTAGGGAGGAGTCCGAGTTGTCCAACAGAAAGAAAGTGGGGACGAAAAAGGCACTGAAATTGGCTGAAAAGGAAAGAAGGAAGGAGGAAAGAGAGGCCGAGGAGAGGTACCGGGAACGATTGCGTCAGGCAGAAGACGAGGAAATTCGTAAACGGAAGAAGGAAGAAGCTGACAAAGCAGCCACTGAAGCGGCCGCGGTAGGTTTGTTCTACCTCTTCAACGTTTGACACCACCATCGCCGCCGACCAGATGCCTTAGAAAAGCAAAACTCTATTGCCCTTGCTCACTTATCCTTTTAGGCAGCTGAAGCTGAACGACTTCGCCAAGAAGAGGAAGCACGACAGCAAGCCGAGTACGAACTCTTGAAGTCATCTTTTGCAGTTTTGGACGAAGGGACTTCCGTCAAACCGTTGGATGCTGCAGCTGAAGCGGAATTTGAGCGTGCCTTTGTAGATGCTATCAAACAAGCAAAAGTCATCACACTCGAGCGTCTATGTATTGAGTTTGATTTGAAAACGGAGGTAGGATTTTCATCACGACTCTTAAAATAACTTCGTTTTTGGCGCGTCTACATAGTCCAAAGGATAGAAGCATGGAGAGGAATACAGCTAAAGACAAGGGAGTGTTGACCATTTCTGGTTTGCTAGGCGTCCTAGGCCAGTCTCACCCAACCCCCGGTTCGATACCCGAAAACTCAACGAGACGAGCGTATCCCGTGATCTTATCTCGGAACACACTCCTATCATAGGTTTCAAATATCCCCTATTCAAAATTTGAACTATTTTTAAAGTGAATTCAGATCGGTCGCGGTGCCACAAACATTTCAGCTTGACTATTTACAAGTCAGAACATAATCCAGACGGGACATGCGTTCCTGAATTAGGGAAATTCAGTGTGGGGACTGAAAGGCGTCTTAACCGGTTCTGGCCTTTCTTGAAGAAAACATCCAGTTAAAATACCGTGTAGCCAAGTGATGACCACGGAACCATCAATTTTCTACCTTTGCTGACTGAATTTCTCTCAACATTGTAGGCTTGTGTCGAAAAGATCAAAAGCTTGTTGGCCCGGAAACAACTGAGTGGCGTCCTGGATGACCGAGGGAAATTTATCTACATTGAGGACACAGAGTACGAGGCTATCGCCAAGTTCATTGAATTTCGAGGCCGCGTCACAATGAGCGAACTTGTGGAGCATGGGAACAACGTGATCAAATCACGGAGCTCTGGAAATTGATAATTAGCCGTTGAATATACCATGCGCTTTCCTTCCATTTTGTTTCTGGGTCTCTTGCTCTCAACGATCGTAACAAAATTACCACGACTGAAGTATCATCGTGCGCTAATATCTCTAAAAGATTGCGTTCGTGGCCATAGGAATATTTCGCTTTTTCTGATTATTGGACGCAGTTGTCAACGTAGCTGAAACGAAGACGGCAAGCTTGTGTGTATTTGACATCGGATAGAAAAGCACAATGTTAAATGAAAGGCAAGTGCAAAGTTAGGCATAAAAAAGTACAGGTATCATGCACGGTGAGGAGATAGACAATCATTGTTCTTCGCAATCCTGTCTAGCTGCCGCAGAGAGCGTACAGGTGTTGTAACACGGTATTATAGGCGCTACCTGGGCCGGCTGCAGTTGCGGACGGCGATACTGGGGGCGTTCTGCCCGCCCTGGCGCTGTTTCCAAGAAACCGTCGCAACAAGGTCTGCGGGTGTACAAGCTGATAGACTTGATTGCGCTGACTTGTCAAGCGTTGAATGACTTTGTCAGTCAAAAATTCCTGAGACGAAGCAAGGAGGTTGTTAGGGGTGCCTTACACGCCTGCCACACAAACTCTTATTCGGAGCTCGATGCCCAGCAAGGAATGAATTTATTAGCAGGTCATAAAAAGCCTTCAGATGTAATTTAACTTTAAAAGTTTTTAAGATTCCGTTTTTCTACGGCCAGTTTGTATGCGACAAGGCTTCATGAGATGAACAGCTCGGTAGGTGGCCATCAAAATTATTTATGAGGGTTAAAGAACTTGGTTACAAAGAAGTGAATTTATTTTGATCCACAAACCAAGCATGGATAATTGTCAGTTCGAAATCAATGCACGTATTCGTGGTGATATCTGGAAAACTGTCCTGACCAAATGTAGGCTCTGACTAATTGGTGTATGTTGGGTGTAGTGGCCCGAAGCCCAGGATGTGGTATTCGTGCCGCTGCCTCTATCTTCTTGTTTGTAATGGATCAGAGTGTGGTGGTACACTTAGGTGCGGATTTCGCCGTGTCAGCCACCTCCGGTATACGCAGCGCATAGCTAATATCACTTAAAACTAATTTACGCGCAAGTCGTTGCGCTTTATATCAGCCTGCTGTGAAGCACACGGTGGACATCGTCGAACTCGACGGTCAAACTGCCATGCGACAAGGCTGCATGAGATGAACAGCTTGGTAGGTGAATGACAGTTTGAACCAGAAAGAACTATGAACTTTAGTGATAACAGCTCTTTCGCGGTCTCAGGTAGGAGACGCGGGAACAAAAAGTTTCAAAATTAACTGCGTGGATCGGCTTGAAGAACTAGTCAGTCATTAGTTTCAGTCTTGCGTTTATTGACCCTTTAAGAGTGAAGATGCAACGTAACCGGACACAGAATAAGAATTTCGCCATCCAAAGACTCACCTTTTTTAAACGTTTGTCGTTATCTAATATATTTCGAAGAGCAGCTAGCGCAGCTTCCTGTACTTCGGGCGAAGGGTCGGAGCACCCAGCCTCTAGCAAGCTGTATAAGATGAAAACAAACAAAAGTCAGAAACAATAGGAGCTGACAGACCTGAGAATAACAAATCAGGTTGACTGTCCACTATCAGTTGACCGAACTATAGAACAACTAAATATTACGTCCCTAAGATAAATATGTATTGCATCAAAATAACACGAGTGGTAAAAGGTTGGGTTTTTACTCCGATGACATGTAGCCGGTCGTCTGTACAACCATTAACCAACAATAAAACGTCAGGGTGGTCGGCTAGTGGACGGACGATGTTAAATGCGGATGTACTACGCAAAACGGCGCTCGAGCACAGGCAGACAATACAGTTTGTATAATATTCTACAATACCCTCCCTCAAATTGGGCGGTTTGTAGCGCACTTGCTTGCCTTTACACGATCAGTTCGCAGGTAGTTTTGACAAAATATCTTCCTAGGAACAATTGCACTTGAATATTAATTGCATCTTCCGGTTGAGAAAAAAGGGTTAAGAGAAGTCGAGGTTGTAGTGTAACATTCGATTGAACATTTAGTTAGATGTCTTAAAATGAGAATTATTCAACAGCCTAGGGTGATTGATGCAGTATCTGCTGTTTTAAAAATGGTTTCCATCTGGTACCTGAAATGTGCTTTAGAGCTAAAATGATGAAACCGTTGATAGTGTCTAAAGTCGGTAGCGAAAACAATCGGAAGAAGCGGCCAGAATGATTGAACCAACTTACTTGCTTAATACATTCTGAGAGTTCAGTTGGCAGTGATTCTCTTTGGCTCGAAGGATAACGCTCTGCAGGAATCCTTGATAATAATGCAAAATGGAACCTTACATAAGGCGGTGTGTCTACCTCAATAAACGTAATGACCGATAATGATAAAAAACACATTCAAACAGCAGGGTTCAATAACACCAGAAATTTTCCACGATGGCTTGTCAACTGCTTCCTGGGTAAATGTAAACGAACATTAATTTTTTTTATAGGAAATCAAAGTGAAAACAACAAGGACGTAGTTCAGTACACGATCTAGTGAAAGAAGGGGAAAGGCACACTAATGAACAGACTACGGGTTACCATGGTAGGGTTAGGTTTAACAGAGGACCTAGTTTCATAACGAGGCGTCCGAGTATTTCACGAACGAGTGAGTACTCAAAAAGCGCTTTTTATGTGTCCACCAAAAGGGTGTTAAGCTGTAGAGGAGCGAGATCCTGTTTTAAAATAAAAGCCACTTAAGCAAGTGTTCAACAGATCTGGTCGCTACTTGCCTTCACGTTCGCCCAATGTACTTTCATATACAACTACATGAGAAGACATAACCACATTCTGAAGTGACATGCACAAACAAGACATCTCTCGGCCGGTTTATTGAAAGATTCCTAATATAACCGCAAAATGTGAGCCTTCTTGCATCTTGGGTCATCTAAATGATGCATCACAAACGTCCGAGAGTCACATCTGAAACATCATCACCTCCGGATTTCTCAGACAGCGTAGAAAAGGCTTCATTTTCGTTTTGCATACACGAAAAAAAAGTGCAGATACTGACTTCCCCACGTATGCTTCTGGAAAACTGCTTCCGTGGTTGAACCGTCTGCACAAGCGCCCATTGGGGGATAGTTGAAAAAGAGCCCGATACTGCATGAGAGGAATGACGAAGTGCTCACCATTATCTCTCTCTCTCTCTCTCTCTCTCTCTCTCTCTCTCTCTCTCTCTCTCTCTCTCTCTCTCTCTCTCTCTCTCTCTCTCTCTCTCTCTCTCTCTCTCTCTCTCTCTCTCTCTCTCTCTCTCTCTCTCTCTCTCTCTCTCTCTTTCTCTCTCTCTCTCTCTCTTTCTCTCTCTCTCTCTCTCTCTTTCTCTCTCTCTCTCTCTCTCTCTCTCTCTCTCCCTCTCTTGTGAGCATAAACTGAACAGCCTCCCTTGGCATTTAATAAAGGAAATAAGAACTGTTACGCATGCCCGAATTCCCAATTTTCACCGTGCAATTACCATATTAATGCTCCTCGTGCAAGTGAAGTGAACTGCAGCACAATGGCACTCAAGACAATATTTTATTTATGGATTCGCCGCGCAACTTCAACATTGAATAATATTTAGCCCTCCTTTACACCTTGTCTCTATCGAAAGTCAACATCTTTAAACCGAAACCGGTCATTTTCGTCACCACAAAGTTTTTTGCGCAGTCAGATGGGAGCACCGAAGTTCTATTTTTGGCAGACAATTGATCGCCGGATGACTGATTTCCCCGTTCTTTAAGGGAGAAACTAAATCCTTCACATTTTTAATATAAGTAATACTAGTCTGGGTTCTGTGTTTGAACTCGGAAGAAGAAAACCGTCAACTGACTGTATCCGCACATAGACAAGGCTGTACAAAACAATCCCAGTTGGTTATATGGTGATTTTGTCCTTGTCTTCGAAATAAATAAACCAAAAGAAATAAGATGAAGCTCAGAGCGGTACAGTTGCAGACCGATATTTTGTTAAATAACTTGTCCAACATGGCATTGAATATCACTTCTTAATTTCCAGAACACATGGAGACGAATGACAGTGTGACCCTCAGTAAAGTGCGGTATTCACAAACATGCATGATTGGTCGGACGTATTCCTGGTGCAGACAGCTCTTTATGACGATTTAGATATCGAGACTCGTCAACAGACAACATATAGGGTTCGCACAAATACCGCAAACAGCAAAAATCTAAGCGACGATGTCGTATGCATCCTGCCAGTTTGTTAAACATTTGGTTTCATTTGAAACTGTCCACGTATTCAGGCTGACAGCCATTAATCTCGAGAAGACAATTCTACTTGCCAGAGGTGCAACTAGAGAGCACTGTAATCTTAACAGCGTTGGTTGATAAAGCGACGAATAAGGCGACCTTTAACTAGCAATACTGAATTCTAGAGGACGTCAGTAGAACGATATTGTCAGTGTAGTTGACACCAGTCAGATGGCGTCGGGCCACAAATTCGACACCGGCAGAGTAGCGTGCAGCCGTTATGAGAATTCAATCAGCGACAGAGGCAGAGAGCTTAAAGGCCTGCACCAAAACGATGATATCTGTCGGTATATCATCAAAGTCTAGCATACCCCACAAGAATTTGTGATGAACAGGATCGAAATCTGCAGTGAGGCCAATAAATCAGGCGGTCATCAGTTGCTCAGAGTCGAGAAATGTGTTCCGGCATAAATATTTGGTCGGCGCATCCACGTCCAACTCAGAATTTTCCTGATTGGATCTTGACCTGAAGTCACACACACTTCGAAATCGCCCGAGGACGACAGAATTAAAGATCCATACAGTAATACGGGCTGGCCTAAAAGAGCAGGAGCTCTCATATCACACCGTAACTCCCTTAAGACGGGAAAAGGGTTGAACGTCAGTCAGCCGGAACTTCAGCAGCCGCAGTCGCTGCTTGCCTCACCGAGTTTATTTATGATCCCAACTCCGGTGTGACTTTCGATGCCTGGTTCAAACGTTGAATTTGCCAAAGCCGATGATGCGTGGGAAATGCGTCTATTATTGCGCAAATTGGGCACCCAAGAGCATTAACGGTACACTTACATGCTCCTGCCAAAGAGCCCTAGTGATTTCATGTTCTATGAAGCAGTCAAACAACTGTTAGAGACTTTCGGGGAGAAGAAACCACCGTTCAACATTCGATACTAATGCCTCGAACTGGTAAAGAACGCGACTGACGATTTTCTAACCCTTGTCAGTATTGTCAACCGCGAGAGTATGAAAAGTTCAAGCTGCGAACAATGCCTGTAGATCAATTTAAGTGCCTCATCTTTGTGTGCACTCTTCTGTCACCTCGTGATGCTGAAATCAGAACGCGTCTGCTCAGCATAATTGAACAGGACCCCGACTCCACCCTAAGGACATTGACTGCTGAGTGTCAGCGGCTCAAGATGCTAAGCATGATTTTGCCATTGTGGAACAACCCAGTTCTTCATTTGTCGCGAGCAGCGTCCATGCTGTCATCCAAACAGAGTCGATGACACCACATAAGCCCCAAGAGACAACAACCGACAGCTTGTTGGCAATGTGGCGATTGGCATTTCGTCCACTTCTGTCCATTCAAGAAGGATGTTTGTCAGACATGCTGCAAGCGAGGTCACAAGGAAGATCACTGCCCGGCAGGCCAACCCTCCGAATCCAGGGTATGCAATGGGAAGACGAGGCGTCCCAAACGGCCTTCACCCCATTTCGGTTCAAAGTCTCACTCCATTCTGGCTACCTTCAAGACTGACTTTGAGGCATGGAGAAAGTACCTTAAGGTCATTATCAATGGCGAAGTAACGGTGTATTGTATTCATGAGCTCTCAGACCTCAGTTCGGCGTGTGAGGTTCGGAGGCGTAATGACAGCAGAAAGCAGTTTGTGTATTCCAACAAACAATCTTATTTCTATGGTAAAATGCGCTATGACAGGCTTCCCGGGCAATTGATTTTCCGATATCAAAAGCCCATAATAAAAATGAATCAGGCAAACTAAGCGGACACAGGAACAACAGTCAACTATGTAATAAGGGAATTTGGTAGATGAGACGCTCACCTGCCGCGGCACGCCGAACGTAGGGTACAGAGTCATTGCTAAGGACACTCATAAGAACAGGTGTGGTGCAAAGCAGGTCAGTGTTAATTGGAGTTAAAAGGTAGGCCAGACCGGTGAGCGTGCTGACGGTGTAGTATCTGATGGCAGGGTTGGAGTGATGTACCAAGGCCTGCACCACATGGTCCAGATTTTCGGAGAGAAAAGACGTCAGGGAGTGGACGGCAAAGAGCACCGCATCTGGCGGTTTTTCGGTGGACTTGCTGCTTTTTGGGCTCTCTGGAGTGGGCGAGCCAGCCTGGGCGTTCGTGTGAACCAGGATGTCGAGAGAACCAAGCAACAGGAAGAGGAGAGCCGAGGAGAAAATGCTAACCACAGTGTCACTGGTATCCAGTAAGAGAGGCAGGAAAGCCAGCTTACCAACCTTGTCTGGGAGGGAGAATACAAATAAAAGCCAAAAGGTATTTAGATGGTATTTGACGCGAGATGAAAGAATAGATACTTGCAGATGTATAATTCACAGATGAAATTCGTCAAACAACGTGCGTGTGTGTGTGACGAAGAAAATTGAAGTCTTGGAACCAAAAGGCCTGTGGTCTAAAGTGCAGAACAATTTAAGTTGTAGCGAATTGTCAATATTTGCAGTCATTTTAAGAACGTGCTGTACAAAAGCACATGCACAAAGAGAACATTTAGTCAAACGCCGGTTTTCCTGCCGACACGAGATCTGCAATTTCTCGAAACTAGAAGGTAAAAGGAAGGTGGACCTAACTGTTTATTAATCTACAGGGGTTCGTTATCTGACTCAATCCCAATAGAAGTCACTACAGACGGCGGGTACCGAATTATGAACAGAATAGCCTCGCTGTTACAAATAAATGCAGGGACGCAAAAAATGCCGCAACACATTACGGACACCACCTTTGTATACTTTTACAAGGGAAAAGAAGATCGTAAAATATATGACAATCACCGCGGGATGTCATTCAGCATCACAGGCATGCTATTTATCAACGTGTTACTCAATTTCCTACATACACCTGAAGTACGGGGTCTTTTGGGTATACAGATAGAAATGGCGTATTTACGGACAATATTTTCCTGACTCATTAACTGGAAGAAAAATGGCACGGTTATGTAACAACTAGCGCTAACTGTTGACCTGATCAATGCTGTCTTCTCTAAGAAAAACCAATTTCCTTACCTGGTGCAACCACCTCATGGACCATGAAAATTGATTACGAAGAAACACCCCGGATTTTTAGGGTCAGCCAAGACTTAAGTACGTTCCTCACCACAAAACCCTAAGTGCACGGGGTCATCACACAAACTACGCTCCTTTAAGGAGCAGAAACTTACGGGTTCCAATCAAGCCAGACGACAAAGTAAAACAGCTTCCGCCTATGCTATCTCCCAAGGCTAAAAAAGTAAAGCGCATGAGCGGATCACGGATTACCACGCCCTGGAGTCTTTGAATACGCCGAACATCTAGGTCATGTTGAAGAAGATCAAACTGTTATGAACCGGTCATACTGTGAGAATAATTTACGTGCGTCGGCGAAAACTAGTCGGCACCACAGGCTGTAAGATAAAAGGTAAACAAAAACAATTCTAAAAGAACACATGGAGGACCCCAAGTGCCTGCAAAGTAAGCAAGGGACCAGTGGAATGCTTACAAAGAACCGACGGACAGGCACGGCAGCCAAATAAAAAGAGGAGGCAGAGGCGAAGGAAAAAGTACGCAGGAACCGGATGTTACAGAACAACGCAGCTAACGTCAGACACCGGTTAGTATGATCGAAGAGGTTATATGGTGCAACCTCGTACCTACCATAACAAAATCCATCAAAACGCAGAGAACCATCTTAAGACGTATAGCAGCACTACTGAACACCCGGGACCAGAAATTCCAGTCAAAAGACGTGAGGTCTGCCTTACCTGTTTATTTCCAAACAACATTCAGACATCATATGAGCCATAGAATCACACACTTATCGCTCAGTATTAATCCTACTGTAAAGTTTGCTGACATTGGCAATACCGAGCAAACTAGCATTTGCGTACCTATGCTTGTGCGGCACGCTTTCCACTGAAATTCGTTCCATCTTGGCCACCGCGCCAAAACTTGTCACCAGTCGTATGGGGCATTTGTGTATAGAAGAAAACAGTGGTGGGGTCGACAGTAGCGTATGCTACTCATGAGTATTCCGTGCACGCCTCAGCATAATAAGTGCTACCTGCCTGCATGTGTCGTGACGAGCTAACAGCCGTGACATAGAGGGTTGCACGGTGACGGGATAACCATAGCGTACGTTGAGCTACATGGTAGGTTGCGGTGTCTACTTGCAGTGAGTTTTTCCGCATATTTCACTTCCGCGAGATTTGAACATCTCAGCTGAAGCTTCTTACGCCTGGATTAGGGTGTGACGAGCTTGTTGGATTTACCAGGCACTGTGTCCACGCCTACATCCTGATATTTTGATTTTGTCTGGACATCGGGTTAGGGTGTGTGGGAGAGGGAAAGTGAGGTAGACGACAACCGCCTTCTTGGCTTAGACGATGATAATCGTCTGGCCGTGGTTAACAGCAGGCCTGATGGTAAAATGGCCTAGGGCAGTTGAAAGAATCTACCTTGTTTTTTTCCTCAGAAATTAATCGCTAACTTAGAGCACATTTGTCTATTTGAACGTTTAAAGACGTTGACTGGACGTTTATATAAATATTTGGACCGACTTCCATCAGCCACGACGAGATAACAGCGCAATAATAATTAAACTACCAACAGGCAGCCAATAGTATATTTAGGGGTTGCAGTTAGAAGCATATTGGCAACACAGGTAAAAGCTAGAAGCTCGTACAAAACTCAGGGAAGTGTGATAGTTAAATACTGCAGCGGGTATGGCGGCGGTGTGAGTGCAACTACGTCTTATGGTGATAACGAAACCCACCTTCACAAACCTTAATTTTTGCAGACTTCAATACAATGAAAAAGTTGCCAGCTTACGCCAAAATTTTGCAAAAAACGGCATTTCCTTGAACCCGTAAATGGCATTGACGTTTAAAAACCTCGGATAACTTTAGTTTGACCCTTATAACTAACTTCCTGACCTAGGGCAGTTAAGCATGGTCTTTTCGCTCTGTTACCTTACATTAAAACCTACCTTGATACCTTAAACAATATTCCTTTGGCCCAGTTATGAAAAAGGGCGACCTTAGTTGGATTCGAACCCACGTCAGCAAGGGGAAGATTGAAGTACAGCCGACACTCCAACCACCTGAGCTACGAAGCCCGCAGGATTCACGAGTTTAATCACACTTAGTTTAAGTTACCCATCTAGCCTACTGCAACGAATATAGGCCAACAATCCTGATACAGTAAGCTGCGGCTTGAGAAGTAATTGTAAAAGGTTAAACTCTTCGGGCTATCGGGGATACAGTGAAGCAATAAAAGGACAATGACCCCGATAATTCGATCACGCACCCTGTTGGTCTAAGGCAGAGGTTGGCAAACTCCGGACTTTAGGCCAGATACGGCCTAGCTAGTATTACAGTCCGGCCTAACGCCCCCCTAGTTAATTATTGTTGGATCCGGTCTAATTGAATTGTCGCAGTTTTGTTCCCCTTCATTACTGTTGGTTGCAGCTCAAGCTGTGGCTCGTGTTTATTTTTAGAACTGATGTCAGGCGCTTGTATGAAAGAAAAGGGCTTGACCGGGGAGGAGGATAAATGTTGTGTTGTAAACAAGTTCACTTTCTGGTTTCGGTTTCATTCACCTCTTACCGGGGTCAAGGCGTGTGTTGTGCGCACGTGTGTGTGCTGTGACGTGCGAAGCAATTTTATTTCATGGTCATATTACAGACACCGAGTTCCCGCACAGTAACCCCAATTACTATGCCTAAAGAGCAGAAACAACGCGCAGCTACCAGTCTCCAGAAGGTTGACCTCGAACGTCGTGTCTTCAACCCCGAATGGACTGACGATTTATTCTTCGTCCAACGCGGCAACAAAGGGCTTTCAAAAGTTATCTGACGAGATTTGACTCTGTCGGTTAAGCTTCCTCACTGATATCAGCTCTCACCTTAACGAACTTAACCTGTAGGTTCAAGGACGTGATATGCTCATCACGAACATGGAGGCCCACGTGCGGGCATTCGAAGCAAAGTTCATTCTATGGGAGAAACAGCTGTATAAGATCACACCTCGCCCAGTGTGATGCAGCCCTCGTTGACACCAAAGAATGCATCAGTGTGCTGTCAACTCTGCGGAATGAATTCTCTTCGCGCTTCTCTCTTCTCATTCGCAAGAGTTCGAGATTTTCAGCACTCCTTTTGAGTTTCCCTATGACGACGCCCCCTCTGGTGTGCAATTGGAGTTGATTGAGCTGCAGGCTTCGGAAGTTCTGTTGTCCAAGTTTACTTCTTGCACTACTCTCATTGACTTCTACCGTCAGCTGCCACATGCTCAGTTTCCAATGTTGTTAGCCCGTGCCAAGCGTGTGATCGCAATGTTTAGCAGCACTTATTCGTGCGAGCAGCTGTTCTCCAAAATGAAATTTTGTAAGAACAAGCTGCGCTCTCAGTTCACTGACAATCGCCTTAATGACATTCTGTTGCTGAACTCTTCATCATTCGAACCTGATATTGTATCTGTCTAAGAGCATGCAACATAATGTTTCCCATTAATCGTACTGTATTTTTGAATAATAAACGCTTCCTTGGACACTTTGTTTCTTCTGGCTAAGTGTGCCTTCTTGACCTCCTGAAATGGCCTAGTAGTCCGAAAAGTTTGCCGACCCCTGGTCTAAGGGATGAGTAGTTGGCGATGTCAATTCTCTGAAATCCTGATGAAAGTAATGCCTTTGCAGTGATTTCACGCAAAAAGGTGTACGGGTTTGGTTAATTCAGACCAGGATTCGAAAGCGAAACACCGACAGGAAAGCGGCAACTGGGAGTCTGGCTGTCAGCTTGGATAGTATGGATTAGAGGTTTCGTGAACAAAAAGTCAGCAAGCGCAGAAAGTGTCAGTAGGAACTATAGATTAAAGACCTAGTTGGATCACAAATCTGAGGCTGAATATATTTGGCGGGAATATCACGCACTAGGTCATCAACCGTAAACTAATGCGGCAGTAAACAATCTTCCGGAACTAAATTAGAGAGCAACTGTTAGGATTAAGTTGCCTCATTTTGGGTGCAGAAGGTGATCAACTATAAGTCGGTGACAGGCTGTGGCTCAGAGATACTAACGACATGAACTCAACTAAAAACGAAAAAAACACAACAGGTGACATTGGTTTATCGCGAAAATCCCATCTTTTATTTTTCTATACGGGTGCCATATGGGGTGGAGATACGTCCGCTAGTTGTAAGAACGGGGTACGATTAATTACTCCGCCGCCAGCTTTAATCTGCATTACATAGCGAGCAGGAAATAAACAGATAACTGTCAGAACCTGCCACACACACACACACACACACACACAAACCGGTTGTTTGGGTTTCATCCGGGGATGGCTGTAGGAGTTGGCAAACTAGCTCAGTACAGAGAAGGCGCAGGAGTGCCGACAACTGGAGATTAGACGGAACTGACTTCGAAGCAGGGGAGGACAGCCGACGATTACTGGAGTCAACAAACCGCAGGAGAATGTGGGTGAGGAAGGCACATATAGAAAGTCGGAGTGAGGGGTCCGTGGAACTCAAGCAGAACTGTATTAGTCGTACCGTATCCTGCAGACGGAAAGAGGTTTAGTAAAAACCAGTTGTTACACAAATGTCTGTCAGTATTGCAAAAAACAGCTCAGTGAATGGTTGTAGAATATCGACGTTAAAAATATAGTTCTTGTGAGTTTCTGTTCTGTTAATTCGACGCCTACTTGTCCCGTTCAAACTTATTTACTGACAACTATTTGTCCTATAATACGCTCTCAATGAGGTACAGCAACAGTATCCAGTTAGGCTTTTCAAATAGCCCATAGCCGTGAAACATTATTAGATTACTTAAATCAAGTTTACCGTTTGCTTTCACTTACATTTGGCGTTATGATATCGGGAAACTTCACCTCGAAGGCTACGCTGACTCGTAGTGAAAATTTTACTTTTAAAGCTGACAAGTGAACCCCGAATGTTACAGACCTTTAGTAAAATCAGGCCTAACAAAACCTGTTTCTCGAGAAAACTTATTCTACTATGTAATCAAGATCCTGAGCTCCGTTGAATCCCAGACGCAAATTTAAATAAAACGAGGCAAAGAGTCTTCTCGTATTTCTTGTTTTTGGACAGATGACAAAGGCCCTTTGCCCAACACATCAGCATAGGATCTCGTCATTTTTTCCCTATTTTGTGCCATATTCGCAGTTTTTGTTGTCTCGCTCGTTTGAGGACAAAACAGACTGCAGACTTACAGGACATTCAGTGGAGTAGCAGAATGAACAAGTGTACATAGGCAAACCTGGTTCAAGGTAACTTTCGAAATGCTCGTTTGTGTGAACTCGTGCACCCCGAGAAGCTGCAAGGCATGACGCAACAGAGCCTCTTGATAGGTATTTCGAAGTCGACGTTCCACTGTGCAGGGAACCCCAGAACCCCAGTTCAGGTTAATAAGGAAAGGTTGATCCGACGGCGCCGTTAGATTTGACGCACAATGGGCACCGATGTCAAAGACGAGTCGGGCGACCAAGCTAGTCCGCTCGTCCGACAGGCCAGCAGCCTTGGCCTCCGTTGAAAAGATCAGAGAGCAGGCAAGATCGCGCAGGCTCTCGAGAACTTCAATTTTTGCGTAGGTACTGAAATCATAAAGAATAGGCCGGATGCCTTAGTAGAGAAATCATAAAATCAGATGGGCATATACAGTGGTGGACGTATGGCGAGTGATTATCAATGAAAGTTGCATCCAAAAGTGCAGTAAGTTCATAATCTAAAGAATTATTGAGCGCCTGTCTGTCAACACGAAAAAAGTTAACACCAATGTGGAGACAGGAAAAAAAGAGATCTCAATCAAATCTATAGGGCTCAAAAATCAGGCAATTTTGTTCAATTTCTAAGCAGACAAGTCGTCTGAAAAAGATTAGGAACAAAGGAGGTCAAGCACTGCCATTGAACTTACGGCCAAAATTCCCTGTTTATGATGGCTTAGTCCTTCAGGAGAAAACCACTTCACGGATTTTAGTTAGTACAGCTACACCCGACTGTAGATAAGGGGAACCCCGGTAACCAACCATAAATAGCGATACTTTACTATCAACCCCCGCTGGACTAAGGCATGAATAAGAAATACACCTAAATCTGGGACAATCGGGACAGTTTGTTTAAAGACTCCGTGGAAACCGACAGAGTCGGACTCGGAAGCTGCAGACGCCAACATCATAAATAGCATTACTTTAATTTATGAGGCACAAAACGTTGGAAAGGCTGCTTTTCCCTGCGACCCGAAAAATACAGCATTCTAATAGAGGTACGTGTTCTGTTTAGGAGTAAAGGACTGACTCGTGGCGATAGCACGCATATTAAAAACCCTCAAGAGAAAAGCTCAAATTACCTCAAAATCGGCAAAAGGTCGTTGGAAGCACTTGATTCGACAAAAGGCACACTGAAGAGCATCGCAGCCGAAGCAGAGATGGCGGCGAACTGCACAAAGCTGTTAGGAATGAAAGCCGAAAGAAACGTTCAATAAGTAAAGTTGAAAAAAAGCAAAGTTGGCAGGGCTTCCATACAAATTATGTTGCAGCTGAGCAAAAATACACAATTTTCTGAGGCTATAAATAAAAAAAAATAAGTTGTAAGCGTATCAAGCGAAACCACACCGAATTACAATCTGAGCAATAACACCACTGGGGCGTAAATCTTACTTTATTTGAGGAGAATACATCGATACTAAGTATCCGAGACAGGCGAGAAGTTCGCTGGGTTCTTCGCGTAGCGACTGAGAAAAGAGGCTTGGTTTCTAGAAGTGAAAAATAAATACTTAAAAAGAGACCTTATTGGCTAAATACCCAACTCAGATGAACCAAGAGCAGGTTGAAAGTAGTCTTATAGAATGCGCACGCAACACTAATGTAATATGTCTCCGTTTTATAATTCGGAAAAGTATTTTAACTTTATTTTGCGTATCCACTATACCATGAAGGGATAGAGGCGGTCTGCGTTGGAAGAGCCAAAATGATTGAAGTCTACTTCCAAACACTCACCTTCTAGCATTCATAAACCAGCTATAGAAGCCGAACATGATATAGAGATATGCCCTCCCAGCTGTCCTTGAAAACGGTGAAGTGTAACGTGAAGAAAAACGTGGATAAATGTAATAAAAGTGACAGAGTTTTCAGATTCGAAGTGCTTAAACACTAAAAGGCAGACTACAGAAGGAGATGCAGTACCGACACAGGTAGTGGCAACCCCGAGATTGATAGCGAAAATCTGATTTTTGCGAGAAGGGTGCGTAAAACGCAGCCGAAGAGTCGGTCTTGATAGCGCATGAGTAGTTGCATCTGATGATCTAAAATCACGCATGCATAAACGAAGGGAAAATAAAAGCACTGGAAAGGAACACAGCATGCAACACTGAGCGACGTAACTGAAGTTACGGAGTTACGATATTTTGAATCCAGGATGGTTTTTTATCGGAGGGCAGGAGGCCTATAACCATAAATGTTGATATTTCCACGAAATGTGAATAGCGAATTCGGCGTTACTCAAGGTGTCAGAATTAATCTGGGTCAGAACACTTCGACGTCTACCCAGTAAGATTCATATAGTAGGAAAAACCCTAGTTTCGAGAAAATAGTGCATTATGATTGAACGCAATCCATAGCACCGCATGAAGGGGTAAACTTAAGATGAAACTTAAACCAACTACCTGAACACGTCCACGCAAGAATAAGGCCAGGGCGTCGAGGTAAGGTAATTGACATGGCTCTAGCGGTTTTAAGCAACAAAGTGAGTTAATTTTGGTTTTCAAGGATGAAAAACTGGAAGATGAAGAAGGTATTGGGATGCTGGACATCGTAAGGCGTTAGCTCAACCTGGAGTATGTAGCTGATGATAATAAAGGAGCAATCAACGCCGGCGCGACAGTGGCTTACTGATCTAACTAACAACGCCTAAATAACTTTAGCCTCCGGGACCAAAAGACGTCGTCAGTTTTGACCGGAAAGCCAAAGTAAAAATATGTGCATTAGAAAGAATGTTGAAAAACTCAGTAAGGTGGTAAATACTTTAAGAAATATTTGAAAGTTTTGATGAACAAATAGAACAAAATCTACATTTATGGGCAATCGACTGAAAATACTGAAAATCGTTAAGTATTCGCCATTATTTCAAGGATGATCTGAAGCTCATCCTAATCGAACATCCGAAATATTTCAAAAGAAATTAAACATAAGGAAAGTCCTCTAAATATACACAAAATGGCACTTTTACGATTGAACCTGAGAATGCTATTTAAATTTTTTGGTCAGTGACCGCCTGTCAGCATGTGAGCTCATGAAATGTTTTATTCCTGTGAGGTCACTGTTGGCGCAATTAAGAGAAAATCTGTTTGCCTTAGTCAAACGCATCTTGAACAATGCACAAACGGAAGAAAAAATCGTCAATTCTCATGAAATTGTGTTGGAATTTGAACTCGAAATTTAGACTATTTGGTAACGGCCATACTTTAAATTGCCTGTAATCTGGAAAACTACTTCCGTGGAATATACAC
This sequence comes from Schistocephalus solidus, assembly GCA_017591395.1. Lineage (NCBI taxonomy): Eukaryota > Metazoa > Platyhelminthes > Cestoda > Diphyllobothriidea > Diphyllobothriidae > Schistocephalus > Schistocephalus solidus. The sequence continues at coordinate 49,568 of WEDG01008176.1, forward strand.
TAAAGGACCATTTTCAAACGTAATTCTACGTGTGTCGCTTTATTCACACGTTTTTTTTTTAAAAAAATGCACAGACATCCTGTACATGTAAAACTTAAGGTTTATTAGCTACCCCGATTTTTCACGTTTTCAGAATTTGCCACTTTTCTAAAAAAGTTTCGTATTTCTAAACAACATAATATTGATTTGTAAATCACAATATGCACTCCTTTTAAGAACGGCCGCTTCTTTACTGCTGTAAAACGTCGAGGGACGCAGTGTGACCTGAGTTCGCGTAAGAAGCCTTATCTTGTAAAATCCATGAGATTTCATGATTAAGGGCACGTACTGTAGTTATTCAAGAGTACGCGCGAAGAAAAACACCAGAAAATCGAGGCCTTTTGATGGACTCAAAAAGGTCACTGGTAGGGACAGAATCTAGTTCAAATAGTCTTCTAGGTTTTATCCCGACTCCCTTATAAATGTGCACGACTCCGTGGAAATATCAGCCCGTAATAAGCTAGCTACGATGCTTTGCTTCAGAGCCTTTGGCAAAAATTGAAGTACATGAGAGAATATACCTTGTACGCTAACTGTAAGGCCAGCTCCAAAGCGGGCAGAAGACCCTTTGGAGAGAGCATGCACCAGTCAAAAAAGGGTTCCTTCTCTTCGGAGCTGGAGTGGGATTGTATGTCCAGGACTTGAGAGATTGTGCGCCAAAGTCGTGACCAGATTTGACCTTCCAGAAGCATTTGAAGCAAGGAGGCAAACAGTTGCTACGGGTGCGAAAAGTGATAAAAATGAATTGAAAACCGAAGGCAACTGCGTCAGAATTACAAAAAGCTAGTACTATAGACATGGAACAATCTAATTCGTATATAAAAGAGAAACTTAGAGACAAAGCAAAAGTACGAACTGAAATCAGTGCTAATAAATACCAGTGACAACCAGTATCGGACGCATTTCGGGACGTAGCCAAGGTAGGGGGTGCTTCGAAAAGCTGGAAAACATGAAACTACATCTAACTACAGTGGTAGACGTACCTAAAGGGCATGCCATTTTTTAAGAAATTTCAGACCGACTTGTCTGGACCACTGGGTGCCAATTCAAAGCAGGCACAGTGCGATGCAAATTAGAAGTCTTATGGTTGCAAACTCGTTATGGGCGAGATCGCAGTGGGGCAGGAAAGTAAGTCTTCTGTTTCTGAATAACTTCAAAAGAAATTGAACAACAGGCCCCTGATATAAAGTATAAAAACGTCAGGCGCAACCGCAACTAGAAGTCTATGCAGACAAGACCGTGCCTTTTTTCTGTAATGATCACGAAAATGACTGTATTTAGCAACCTCGGGTTCCACCCATAAAACAAGAAGCGTCCAATATATGTGAGAGAATATTTTAACTTTAGACAGATAACTGGGATGCATGATGAATAGGGATATTAAATGACAGAAGAAAAAAGGGCTCGACGAAACACGCGTCAGGTCTTTTAGATAGTATGTTCTAGGACGTAACCTATGCAATTCACATCTACTCTCGAGGAAAGAGGCGGAGCCACGATTTAAACCGGGCTAGTCAGCCTTAATAGTCCAACCGGTTAGATCAATAAAAATCTCTATTATTATTAATTAAGTGAAAACATTCAGAAACTTGTGGGGCAACTGGTTACCTGATGTACAGAACAGCTGTTCACTAGGATAAAGAGCCCATCAAGCCAGCCCGTTTCACATGGCCACACAGTCATGGGCAGGCCAAAGAGAATGGTGGCATCGTTAGAGCTGGCACTGGCGCTATTGTTATTATTATGCTCGAGGCTAGTTGATGTCGAGAGACTGAGGAGAATCTGGCCACTGACAGGACGACTGCTCATCTGTTGGCCGCCGCGAGGTGTTTCGCTGCGAGGTCGTGTGTGCACCACGCTACCCTCTGTGAGGAGACGTTTGCGAGCCTCACGGTTTTGCGCAAGAGGACTACTCAACACTAGACAGAGAACTCGCGCTAGATCGGGGGCCTCGACCACGGGGATCAGGGGCTGGTAACGCGCAATTAGCGACAGTAGCAAACCCATGGCCGCCTGAAACAGATGAAAGTCAGGGTTAAAAGAGAAGTTAAAAAAACAGGATGGAAACTAATGTAAAAACAGAAATAGGTTATTAGTAACAATGCAAGCGAAAATAGAGAGTAAGTATGCTCTACATCCCCCCTCCCTGTCTCCCAAAAAATTTACCCTTCCGACTACATCAAGCGTTGCACAGAATGAATGCCTTAGACAAGCACGCAGACATGATTAATGTCCGAACAGAAACGTGTACAACCGTAAAAGCCTACTATCCTGAGCTGCGCAACCAAAGGTAGTTTTAACTGAGAAACAAGTAGATGGTACTGCTGCATAAAAGATTAGAGTGTAATAAGGCAAACGGGTGTAGCAATCAAGATCATTCGTACCACCGACAAAATACACCTTGCAGTGCGAGGATAGGCTAAAATCCATCCATTTATGCACAGAAAATACCGAATTAAGTGTCATCTGTACTTGGCTTTACAAACGAAGCCTTTATCCTTTGTCGTTAATATACAGGAATTTTAAAGTCCATAAAAAACCCGGAGGGAATCCATAAGCGTGCAAAAAGAGTCCAGAGAGTCGGTGTTGTGGTTCGGTATACCAGGCTCAAGGTCAGATTTGAAGGTTGCGATGCACATTGTCTGGTAAAACACACGAAACATGGAACTTGAACGTCAGAAGGTCCGTTGAAGCATAGTAACTGTCGTGTCCATATTAATCAAATGCATTAGCTTATTTATGCGAATGCTGGCCGCAAGAGTAGCCCTTCAGGATAGTTTATAAAAGGAAAAGATGTGTCAAGGAAGGAACAGACAAACTTTCTACCCGGTAGATGTAACAAGTTGGAAACCCTGTGATAAAAGTTAATGTATTCTTACATCCTCCGCTGCAAATGGGAAATGGATCAACCCACCTGGACATTTACTACTCCATCTTGAAGCGTGACCACTTAACAATGCTATGATTCACGTGCACTTCGTCGCCTCTAAATATGTCTCTTCCGCTTTTGTAAGACGGTTCAACAGAGCTGCTTTAGACGAACTCTCATCAAGCCTGTACAAAAAGTAGAAGTAATAAAAACGGGTGCCTACTTCACACCGGAGTGGGAATTTTCGGGAATAGAAGGAGAGATGGGGGGCAATATGCAAATCCAAATGAGAAAATATGAGGAAGTGCTCATAGTCAACGTACCTATGGGGTTTCAGCTACTGTACATTTGGGTCACAATAACTGCAGGCTATACATGAGATCTTCACTATCAGAAGATTAGGCTGTGCGAACTAATCATACGCTTTGTGCATTTTCCCTCAAAGGCGAATGCGTAATGCTGATGCGAGTTTATTGAGGACATACTTTACATTTCGGTCAAACTGAGGTCATTTACACAGTAACTCTTAACACACCTTTGCTGAATTTTTGTTTTATTAATAAGTACTTGCTACTTGTTTGTTCACGGTGATGCACCTTCGAAGGCTCCTGAGTTGTGTAAAGTTTCGCATGAGTGCGGCGTGTACGCGGGTGAGGGGGTCATGCTGTCAGAAGTTGTAGGTTCTTCGTCTCTCCTCCATTCTCACAGCACGTTGACGAATAAAAAAGTGGTCCCTTAAGGACCTACATCCTTTTTATGCACGTTGACAACTACGTGGACGTGGTAAAATCAGGTAACAGAGTGAACGCGCGTTGAGTGAAAGATTAGAGCCAGCAGTGTGGAAGCGGCGCAATATACAGAAACGAGGTAAAGAAATGCAACTAAATATTAATACGTGTCAGAATTTAGCAAAGATAAGATTGCGTGGCATTGCTGAAGATCTTCAGAAAGAAAGCTAACAGTGCATTTGAAATAGGTCCGTCGGAAATGATAAAATTTTGCCAGCCGAATAGTAACTCTTGCAAAAGAACAAAAAATCAAGTAAGGGGAGTGGTTGAACATATTTTCTCCCTCTTTTTACATAAAAGGACACGAGAATCCATATAATCACGTACACGAGGGTAACCAGGAGAACAGTATGCGTATATTGGAGTCCAGACAACAAGTAATTTACAAAAAAAGAGTAAATATAAAAGAAAAACCGTTTTTTAAACAGAGCTGCGTTGAAAAACGAAAAAACCATTCAAATCCCCTCTACTTACGGCATGACTTGGCAGTTGGGAGCGAACGAAGAGAGCGGACAGCTTTTTGATTCGAAGCGACATCCTACGGAATAAGAATGAATTTAAAAGTATACCGGAACACTGGACAAAAGCAGGCATTTGGAAGCAAATAGGATAATCGGGGTAGTGGTACTGAAGGACCGAGTTTGCAGAGGCGGTACATAGGCGTGTACATAGTTTTTCGGAATGTTCACGAGGACCACTTGTCAATGTTGTTTGTGCATAGGAAAAGCCAAACGGAGTCGCCGTGTTTGGACAAGGGCGAAAACAGCACTGTGAGCGCAAGATTTGCACGATTTTATCAACTCCAGAATATCCTGACGAATGGGATTTTGATGTGGAAATTCATTCACTTTGAAGATGGGGGGTCAAATCGTCACTTGAGAGCAAACGAACGTAATGACCACACTCAAGAACCGTCCTCTTTTGATGGCCACACCTCCTGAACGCCGAAGAGGTCAGATGTTGAAATGTAAACATGCAGACACTCTACAAAGACTTAATAGAATGCGTTTGTTAGTTCCGTCTAACGAAGTAATTCAAGTTTACCCAAACACTTGAACATTTCCAGTTTACGAATTACGGGTTCCAGTCGAGTATTGAACGTCAGCCAAACGCTTTACCACTTGAGATAGAGCTCGAATTCTGTTGGCTGAGGCCGGAAATGTTAAAAGTAAGAGTTGAAATGGAACCACAGAAACTGGATCGAAGCCTGAGGTAATCCGGTCTCGGGTCTGTTTGGTTAATGCTGACAAATAGACCGGGAATAATCACTCCCAGGCCTCTGCCAGCATCCAATCTGTAATAGTGATCCAGCATAAAGACGTGGGGAATCGAGATGGCTATTTCTGGTTTAGTTAACGCCGTCAGCCAAATTTGCGCGAAGACCAGATTTAAAAATATTGCGATTCGAACCCGGAAATGTTGGGCACTAAAAGTTAAGTCCGAAGCTCTATCGGTAAACTGTGTTTGCAATCGAGAATAAAAACTAGCGTGGGGTAGTCGTTAACCGATGTGGTTACAGCAAGGGATATGCTCGTCTCGTTAAACATTGAAAATTGATCTAGAGACCTCATAGACAGCAGGATAGCAACTAGTACCGCAGACGACGGCTCCGCCGTCGATTTCGACGCCGTCCACCGCGTGTCCGAGAGCAAGGTGGGGGCAGGGACGGTGGCTCGCACGTGGCTTAGTGTATGGTGAGAATAGACTGGCGCAGCATGTACTGCGCGTCTTCCTCCCTCACCCACCTGCGCCTGGTGTCAAGTCAGAGTCGATAAGACTGGGAGGTGAGACCTGGAGCAGGTGGGCGGTGCGGCCTGAGCCTGCACCTAGACGGGCCACGACAGTCCTTATTATGACCGGCATTTTCATGGATAAGCATCCCCCAATGACGCCTGCCGTGCCCTGGTCTGGCCGCCGGGTTGGCCCAGCGCATCTATCGCGTGGCCCGTTGTAGGGAGCAACAAGTGAAATTTGATCAGAAAATCAATGTGAAAAAGCAAGGTCATTGTTAAATACACACAGCCCAATTGATGAAAAGGGGTCACTTACAAGCACAGCATAGTAAGAAGAAGATCACGATGACGCGTAAAGCAGTGTTTAAATCAGGGGATTTGGGACTGAAAGGGAGGTTTAGGTTGAACACATGGCCTAGTTGTTTGCGTAAGTCAGGTTTCTCACTCCCTATAAAGACTGCTAACAAGTACCACAGGGTCCGGGTTTCTCGAAATGGAATAGGTTGTCGGATGGCAGCTTTAGTGTCAATAGGGTGACCACTATCAAGACGTTTAGTGGTAAGAGAACGGGGAATGGTAGGGTTCTGTTATACAAACTCCCCAGACGGGACACGGGAAAAGGAGCGGTCGGTAACACAGGCGGCTTTGCGCTAAATTCCAGAGAAATTAGGGCTAAAATTAAGGTAAAGGTAGGGCTAGGGTGAAGCTTAGGTTTACGGTTAAGATTTGAGTTAGTGTCAAGGTTAAGACACATGAATATTTGCCCTTACTGGAATTTAGCGCAAGGCCACCTGTATTTGGGGGGAGGGGGGGGTAGCGTTCTCGTTCTCATGTCCTGCCGGGAGCGGGGGTCCACATAAGCGATCCCGACTAGAGGTTTGGTTTTTCGACTTTAAAAGCCTTTAGGCAAGTGTTCAACCAACCTGAATATTGGTCCACTTTGTGTTCGCCTAATGTACTCGCAGCCACAGTAGTTCTTCAGGTGTGAACAACTCGTACAATGTGTTACTCGAAATCAGGTTGTATACGGAGGAAGAAATGTGACCTTTGCAAGCAACTAGACCATGCGGTCAATCTGCATTTGTCCCGGTAATCATCAGTTCTTCGATTTACATACTCCTTTACACGTTAGCGTATCCACCTCCCTCCTTTAGTATGCTTAAGTGACCCTTTCGCTGATCGCAGTACGTGTTTACTGTGTTCTCCTTGGTCGTTATACATGTTATGTAGCGACACGTAGCAGTTGAAAAGACACCGCAAAATACAATGGTATATTACTGATTATTTGTCGCTATGCGATCGTCTAAAACGACTTTAGAGCAGAGCTCCACGGCAAAAGAAAACGATGTTGCGCCCTGCAAACGGATTGGCGAAGCGTCATATCGATATGTCTTTCAATACTTTCCACTGCAGCTGACAGAAAACGCCGAAACAAAATGTTAAACACGAAAGAAAGCCCTGGAAATCAGGTCATGTACTTCAGAGAAGGACTTTGCCAATGAATTGGTTAAAACGATGCAAAGACGGAAAGAATAAAGTCAATATAGACTGCATAGTACACATAAAAATAGTGCGCAAAAATAACGTTACAAAAGATAAAAAGAACTTGCTGCAAAACGTACGCATTGGGAATACTCTGCAGCATCATTACGATACAGCTCAGTGATACCACTGCCAATTCGATGAGATGAGCGTGTTCAGCTTGTGGTTCTTGAAACTATAAACAAAATAAAAAGCATGCACATAAGTGCCTATTTATCAGGAAAAAAAGAAGTTGTGAAAAATAAGACTAGCGAAAGCGCTGAGAGAGGGGAAAGACCGTATAAACTGATGCCGATCCCAAGATATATCCCTGAGCCGGTACGCTCATCTCTTGTCCACTACTGCGGCAGATAAGCGAAAACGCAATCTTTTTGATACTGTATGATAGAAAATAATGCACCAAGATTTGCTGCCGAATACCTTGGAGTGCGCATAGATGAAAAAGTGGCAAGTGCAAGAAAATACAGAAGGTACTACCAACTCCTGGGGGTTAATACCTAAAAAGTTTGCGCAAAACGCAAACTGAAGTCAATTTTTGCCGGATAAGATCGGGGAGCAACGATCAGGAAAACTAATGGCAAGAGAAACATAAATGCAGACGCACACTGCCGGCTGAGGACCGTGATTCCTACAGCCTTAATCAATTCATAAGAACAAGATCGTCAAGCAGTTCATTAAGTAAGACATGTACTGGTAGCCTGCACACCATGGAATGCTCACGAAAATAAACTATACCAGAAATTCCAAAATATCAACGAGATTGTGGATGTAGGCCGAGTCGTCAGAGGCGAGTAAAACAGCGAGGGATGGCGATGCTTGCACACACTCATAAAGAATCTAAAAGAAAAACAATATGCATGAAAAATAACCTATCGAAACTACTTGGCGTTTTCGAGGGCGGATTTTTACTTGATTTCGAGCGTAAAAGAGGCGGAAGCGTAATAAATAGTGAGAACTCTTAAATAAGAGTGTCGAAGGCAGGCTGACGTTTATGACTAAGATTGTCATATAAAGTGCTTTGAAGGGGAACGTGGAACAGTCAACGGAAAAGGTTTCTCCCTGTGTCTAGGATATTCTGAGCATGAAGAAGAAATGAATAAAGAAACAAAGAGAATTTCCAAGGCATAATGAAGCCAGACATCCCCTACAGAAATGTCCTATTAAAAGATCACCTATGAGAGACTTCTTGATGGTCACTATGCCTTCCTGGCTCACAGATAAGTCATTGAGTACAGATGTTTAAAGTTAATAATGGAAGACAGAAGTCAAGTTCGTAAGCTTTAGATGTGCATGCGAAAATAGGGGAGGTGATATATAGGGATATTAGCCTAACGTAGAAGTTTGAAAGTAACATAAATAAAAAGATGATAGGGTAGGGGAAAACAAAAATAAATTGAAGTTTGCCTTTAAAACGGTGAGGAGATAACAAACCTTGGCAGCAACTATACAGAATCGTGTTTCTCGAATATCGCAAACGAAGGTTTGGAGATAGGGTTTCATTTGTATATCACAAAAACGCGACCCGATGTAGGAAGCCAACTAAAAGAAATATAAAAGAAACTGACATTGTTTTGTCGAAACTGTAATAAACCCCGTTGAAATAGAAGACAACCGCTACAGTCAGTGCCGAAACCATAAGGACCAGCAGGTTTGACAGACTGACGAACAGGACGTGAAAAAATAAGCGTCGACTGTGAAATGGTATCTCCAGAAAGGTAAAACTTGCTGGAATTCACAAGAATGCGCGGATAGCCTGCCTCAGACGATTCGGTGGTTTTGCAACGACAAATCAGAGAACGCAAACACTAGTAATTTCGCGTGTCTGACCGAATATTATCTCCTAGGCGAGATGCACGAGGCATTACGGTTACTTTATTCAATGTCATCGGAAGACCAGTCAGTCAATGTGACTTAATCCCAACGATGGAAGAGGTTATGAAAAGATACGCAAACGGCCTTGTGAGTCCAAAAGTCCGTCTAGCCGACCCCGTGATTGTTATAGCTCGAAGCTAATTGAGGGAACAGTTGAATGTCCAGGAAACCCAAAGAGTGCATTTGTTACCTATATCGCGGATATTCTAGCGTTTCTCAACCATACCCGGCACTCATCGTCTATACACCAGTCCAAATCAATGAATCAGATGCTACAATGTGAGCTACTTAATGATGACCCGTTGAAAAGTTCTGCACACTGCACATAGCTACACGGGTGAATGCGTGTAAAGAGGACGATTACTAAGACTTAACAGGCGACTTCAGGAAGACTTCCGTCACCGTGGTTTCTACACTGAACTGTGGTTGCTTGGTGTGTAGGCATCGACCTTGTTTTTCGAGCTTGGACCGTGTAGTGTAATCAAACAACCTCGGTCACCTAACAACAGTTAAATGTTTTCGCCAAAAAAATAAGTTCCCGCTAGATGTTTCATTGTTCAGACCTGCTATCACAGAAACGATCTTGCACATTGGTATGGGTGCATTTGTACTCGGCAGGTCGGAGCATCCTCAAAAAGGACGGCATTTGAGAAGGGCAGAGCAGCCTTTTGACAACAGTGACGTCGTTGCCACCACGTGGACATCTCCAGAATTCAAGGAAAGCGGATAGAATAGTAGCCCTCTTTTTGAAACAAACAGAACCACCGCGTAGCGTAATATCGATTTCGATCAGATCTGCCCGCAACTTTAATGAAATTCTGCCCCTAGAGAGCTTGAAATTTAGGTCATCAGGACAGGAGCTACTCTGGACATATGCAGTGCAATGACATTCATGCTATGTCTTTTTCAAACAAATTGGAAGGAGTTTTTTTACTGTTTGTTAACCGTCTTACATATCACACTGCTTACTGAACGCTGTACAATGTTTGTTTATTCATTCTAACATTCCCTCGAAAAATTATTTTTTATTTACCGTGAAATTACCCTTATGTGTACTAAATAAAACAATAGTTATCATTTATTTACCAATCGGATTACGTGAGATTCTATAGGGCAGTCAGTTGAAGATATTTTGCTTCTCAAAGTAGCGATGACACTCGCACTGATGGCTCAGACATTAGCGCAAGTGCAGTTAACTCCGAGTTATGCCAGCATATAAGTTCGAAATAAACCTACCGATAACATGGGTAGATACTCCCGTGTCCTAATCGTAACATAAACCTGAACTGTAGCCCTAATCTTAACCCTAAACCTACGCTAAACTTGCGTGAACGAAGTTAGGTAAGGATTGTTTACATTGTCACCTAAACCGGACAAGGGAATAGGAACGCCCGCATTAGTAGTAAGAGTGAATATGCGTATAAACTTGAACCGTAACCCTAATCTTAACCCGAACCTCACCCTAAAATGTAAGCCTACGGTTAACGCTAAGACTAACGCAAATTTTAACCCTAATCTTAAACCTAACCTTAACCGCAGCCCTAACACTAACCACAAAAGTAACCATAGTTTTCTTGGAATCTGGTGCAGACACCTGTATTGCGGTGGTTCTTATTTCAGGGACAAAATAAGTCATCCGTACCGTAAATTCAGCAAGGTCAAGACGGAAGATAACATTTTTCTCACACGAAGACAACCAAACAGTGACGCACATAACACTACCAGTTTTACCTGAGTCGAAGGCGATGCAACATGTCAGATGTGCAAAAGTATAACGTTGCCTAGCCCGTGAACGTATGCTAGATATAAATCTACCATACGCTTCGCGTAAAGAGTTAGTTACCATATTTAACTTCCTCTGTTTCAAGCATAAAATTAGTCGAGATGAGGGGATTTAAGTAAAATTAGGGAGGTATAAAAGTGCTAAGTCTCTGCTCCGGTAACAGTTACATCACAAATCAGAACATTTCTAAATGAACCAAGAACCAACCGGGTGTTCGCGATTACGCGGGAGGTCACAGTCCTTGCTAAAGCTGGCTAAACAGTATGGGTCAGTTTGCACTGGTGAAGTTAGCAGGGCGATGATGTTGAGAATGTGTTGATTAATGTCAGCAGCCCGTTCTGGTTCGCTTGTCAGCAAATTCGGAAAGGTACAGTTTGCAAGTTGTGGATAGAGAGCTAAAATGTAAAGAAATGTGTCTTGTAGCGTGTGCATAAGCTAGGTAAACATCGTTTCTATTAGCATGCGACATTATAGTGAACATTGGGACAATCATATGAAATATGAAACAAGTTTAGCAGCCTGAAGGTTCAGGAAGGAAACCACTTTTATAGCAGTTGTCCCCAAGGCCGAGACGACAGGAACCCCACGGCCACGAGATCTCTTGCTATGTACGAATGGTCAACTTTGTCCTAATGCACTGAGTTTGCACGCGCATATCAGGTCCCGCCTTCAACGAGACTTTTCACTGTCGACTTTTGCTCCAAAAACCCAGGTTTATTAAGGCAGCCCCCTATTTCTATGAAAAAGAACTCATAAACTCAACGTCACAACAACCCACCTGAAAACAGGAGGCTATACCATCGAAAATTCCTCGGCAAGACCTAACTTGGGAGATGAAACATTCACAAGATCATTTCAGGAGAGCCTAAACAGTGGCTTAAGCAAACGCATGGAAGTACGAGCAAGAAAAAGGTGGATGGAGGAAACTGCACTCACGTTTTGAGACTTGCCCAAGAGAAGGGGTCTGCAATAGAACATCAACAGAGCCAGCGCAGTCCGCAATGACGGAGGACAGGAACTGGGAAAATATTTTTGAAGGCCATTTCCTCAGACGCTCGAGGAAGTAATTTAGACACTAAAAATGGAAGCATAGACATACAACTTATTTCATGGCCTTTTTAGCCAGCAAGTTCGGTAGAGCAAACTGGCGAGGAAGAACAGCAACGTAAGCGGTCGAATTGATGGCTAGGGTCTGGGTTGAGGTACAATAGTTCAAGTCGCCATTCTTAAAAACGCTTACAGCAGACAGACTAAGAGCATATAGGGCGAGGTAAGAACTCAACGGAGTTAATTATAAGGATCGATTATGCCGGACTAGATACTGCTGGTCTGCCAAACCCAAAATGACCTCAAAGTGCTTGAACAGTGGAAACGATGACTTTAGAAACAATCTCCGTCAGTATCACATGGTTCGAGTTGGAATCCGAAACGTCAGGCGAATAAAGTTCTTATCCCAGCGATCGCGTCTACCTCTTCGCGATCTCAGTCATTTAGAAAAAGAAAGTGGGATTTTAAATACACGTGTAAAAGTGGTGGGAAATTAGCCGCATGAAGTAGACGGGAACGAGGAAAAAAGATCGCTTCACCTAGGGAGAATTGTTTAAAATTTAGCAGTTAGATCAGATTGTGACCCAACGCTCAGCAAAGGTTAGACTATGCTTACTCTATAGGTTTAAAAAGGGTAAGGCGAGTGAAAACCCATAATCTTCTAAAGGTAAAAAAACTAAAATCGTACTCGAAACGTCAGTTTTTCAGAAAAGTTGGGTACTTCTTTCCTTTTCCACCCCTCTCCGGTTTTTCCCTATCTTCCTCCAACCCCCCTGCTTCTAGTATTATTATTCTCCGGCACTGTGACGCTCTTTATTAACTCGTCGTTGTCTTCCCCTTCTGTCTATCTTTTAAGCCCCCTTCCTGTAAGACCTTTTTCCCGTCCTCATCATTCTCTACCACTTCCTCTTTTCCGCCTCCCTTCTCATCCTCCCTCCTATGGATCTTTAAGTGACTTTTAGCCACTTTCTCCTCTGTTCGCTTTTATTATTCTACTTATGATATACGTGGGCCGCATTATTACGGTCACAAAGACAAATAATGACATGTAAACTGACAGCTTCAGCTACGCGCACGCTTTGGGAGAGCGATAGTCATTTCTGAAAATTTACATTCGTCATACTCAAACAACAGAACAGTAACTAGAGACAGTCCGTAGCGACTAGATGGGACGAATCATCCTCCGTCATATCAGTAGGACACAGGATCACGAATTTGTACAACGTACGAGATCACAGGTGGTAACCTTAGCAAAATTGAGAAAATGGAGTATAAATAGGCAGAAAAGGACGCAGCCGTGTTATGCGTTAGTCACCAAGATTTCTGAAGCAGTAAAGGAAGGTATGACAGGCGCACGGCGGAAAAAGACGACTCCCCTTACAAACACACTACGGCACGATGGGAGGCTTGTGGCTTCTAACTATGATTTCGGAGTTGGAGTAACGACGTGGTGGTGCGAAAAGAACTTATTTAGTAAATGGAAAGACGGCATGGCAGGATGTGTTGAAGGTAGTAATTGAAGGTGAATTCAGTGAATAGCGAGTTCAATTATTCTGGCAGGGTAGCAACACACGGAACACCAAGGAGGCGCCAATCACCGTACATTAGACAGACAAAGTAGCAGTAAAAAGTAGTAATTACCAGCAAAGTCTGCTCGCCGAGGGTGAAACCGGCGTCATGTGACTGGCAAAGGAGACCAGGAACTGTTTGTAGAAACTGTACACCCATGGCCATATACGAGGAGATACTAGACGATTAAAGAGTACGATATAAGCAAGCAGGCGAGAAGGTAGGAACAGGACAGCTGCAGATTATTGCGGCTAAAAATGGGCATAACTATGGGCACAAGCTACAAGAGACTAATAAAACTGCTGAAAATCAAAACCCAAATACGACAAAACGAGAGAGAAGACTTGAAGGAAGTACCCCCTTCTTTACGCGTAACAGTCGCAAGATAGAGGCAGCATGCACGAAAATTTTGCCCACACACTCGCTTATTCGGTGACAGGAAATGTCACGATGCGAATGCCTGAAATGAGCAGGCAGTATCGGTAAATAAAAAACTCTGTGGAAAGCTGTTGTATACCCATAGGTACTTTGCGAATGTTAGCCAAAGTAACATTTACTCGATGCTACTCCAGTTTGGCGGTTTGGTAAGGATGCCTTGTGTGACGGTCTAAACAGGATACGGGAATAGGAACCACCCACAAATTTTGGATAGTTATGCTTAGGATTAAGATGAGGGTTAGGGTAGGCTTAACTTTGAGGTTAACATCAAAGTTGGGATTAGAGTCATGATTAGTCCAAGGGTTAAGGTTATTATCGTGTTAACTGTAGGGTTTAAGTTTAGGATAGGGCTAGGGTTAAGATCAAGTTGACAGTTTAGTTTTATGATAAGGTCAGCGTTAGCTTTAAGATACGGGTATATGTACCCTTCCTGAAATTTACCGTATGGCCATCCATCTGAAGCGGGCGAGGTGGTTCCTATTCTCGTGTCCTATTTAGGCGGTCATACAGGGTATCCCTACCAGGGGTTCTCTAGCAATTCAGGTCCAAAAAGGACAGTGGCCATGGCTTTCCAAAATCCACTCGAGGAAAATGCATAATTACATTGCACAGGTGCACTAGAGTGGATCAACTGGTGGCCTCCGTCCTCGTTAACTAGGCTTTCACATGCGATGAAGGCTGCCCACTTCAAACGTGATGCTCTATTATCTCGGCGATCATTAAATCAACAAAGGATAATATCCACGAATCCAGAGCAAGAGCAACCTGTCTGCATTTTTGTATAATGTTCAACTCCATTAAACAGAACTTACGCTTTCTGCGGGGGTGCCTCGGAATGGGCAACTTCACTTGCAAAGTAGGCATTAATTGCGACTACAATCTCCAGAAGCATTTTTAAATACCACGGCTCCTGCGAAAAAAACGAAAAAGATGCAGGTAAAAAAGTTAAGCAGATTATTAAATCCACATACTTTCCAAAAAATGAAAGGATCCACTTACATGCTGCAAAATACAAGGACACATGCACGAAGTTGCGCATGATGCAGTAGACTCGAGTCGAGACCAAATTCAAACGCGATGCTGCAGACTGGGCAGCATGCTCTTAATGTCGTGAGACTGAGGGGAAATTTTTCAAACTGTATATAAGCAGGACCCAAGCGTTTATAGTAGTAAGTTTTTTTAAAAACAGTCCCACCATAGGTACTAACGAATAGTTTAACAGACGCAAGCAAAGACATTTAGCACTGCCTCTTGGGATGTGCGTAGGCGTGACTTGCGGTTGAAGTAGGTTGCAGTGAAACAGACATTCGATACACTTGTCAGCGTCTTCCCACACCCACCGGCTTCCGGTAGCAAAATTAAATCAGGACGACTAGAGGTTGGCATGGACACAGTGGCTAAGAGGACTTAGAAACATCTAAGCGTGAGAAACACGTCCTGATCCCTTACCGCACCGTATCAGACTTAATTCAAGGGCTCTAGGATTCAGCGAAAGTGAGAATCACATAAAGATCACGCTAAAGGGGTCTTACATTCAAACTTATGTGGTCAGCCAGCAGACTTTTAAACTACGTCTTTTAGTGAATTTTGATGGGTCCTAGCGCATAACAGTAATTGCAGGGTGGAGTGCGCTGATTTTATACGAGGGAGAATGGTTCAGGATCGGTCCCACTCTCCTTCCCCCTCCATACGACACTGCGACCATCGATTTCGACGAGGTGTACCGTGTGCTCCACAGCATGGCAGTGTATGGACGATGATAGTAGCCTTGCTACCGCACTCTCTCTTCCCTCACCCGCCCGTTTCAAGACAGTCAAGAAGACCGGAGGCGGGGTCGGGCGCAGGTGACTGGCACCAGTGGGTGCCATAAAGGCCAGATTAAGAAGGAATCCTTGCAGTCTGACCCTCAGTTTGCAAGTCAGCCACGACACAAACACACACTAGGCTGACCGCGCGGTCCGAGTTATCCAGTCAGTTGGTAATCTTTCAAGTCACGAAGCTTGACGATTCAAGCGCGTCAGATTATTTGTAGTGAAGAAAATGCACTTAGCCGTCGACTCCTCCTCCATATACCAGCAGTCTGTCAGAGCCAGCCGGCCAGCCGGGGGTGAGATTAGGCGCAGTGACCGACATGGCGCACGCCTTAGTCTAACGAGTGCCACAGACATAAGTGGAATTAATTTACGACTTATGCAAACTGAGCGCAGTTAAACATGCGTTTAACATCGGCTAATATTGTATCGGATTAGCATAACAGAAGTGCAGCCCGTCTGGGGTATTCTTGGTGCTACCTAGCGATCATAACAGCATGACAGAGCTCGGTTTCAATAGGTATATGGAGCCCAGCTTTAACTAAACATAACAGCATAATGGAGGAACACTGCAGATTGATTGGAAGACTAGAGTACACAAGCTTTAAAACGAAGCCAGAGAGAAGGATAGGCGTTGGGAAGGAAGGTGAAGGACGAAGGCATAAATAAATCTCTTAAACTGTTTTATCTGCGTAGTAAAGTCAGAATTGGAGCGAAAATATGCGCATGCGCAGCACAATCTTGTGGCATGGCTTTGGGGGGGCGCAAACCTGTTTGGAGGCGTCAGATAAAGTGGCTGAATCGAACCACAAGCAGCGGAAGGCACAGTGGCAACAAGAGAAGATGGGAGCTGCTTATCCAGTGTGAGTTTAGATGCAGAGAAATGTCATCCACTTGAGAGATCGCTTTCGACGCGAAAATTCGCTATAAAGCGGGCTATGAATGTAAACTTTCAGACGATCACACGTCGAAATTAAAATGCGACGCGACACATTCAGATTGCAAGCGCAGCAAGCTAGATCGTGGACACGTAAAAAAGCAAACGATCAATTACTTACCTACAACTGAACGCACTCCTAAGGTAGATTTCTGTCTGAAAGATTGGTTATTTATTTAAGCACAGCGGCTAACTGCTATCGAAAGGTAATTATATGAATGCTTAGGAAGGCAGGGGGAGGAGATTATCACGGGTTGCTGGAATTTTTGTTTAACTTAATCTCCTAGCGTCAAAGCGATCAGAGTGAACACAAGTATTTGCTTGCTTTTAATTTAGCTTTATGACTATCCTTTCCTAATCGCCTAAGGTGTTGGATGACTCCGGAAAACCAAATTTTGTTCTGACCAAAAGTTTGACTTGAGCGAACAAACATTCGGGTTCATATGAAATTTCTAAACGTAAAACCGGAAAAAATTGTACGGATGAACAACTGCAGTGGAGGGTTTTCACAACTTTAAGGGTATGATAGCCAACTTTCACAACTTTAAGGGTAAAATGATAGCCAAAAACGACGACTATCAATAGGCCCTTGTAAAACAGGATTCTAAATTATGATAGTTCGCGCGTTTTTAGGAGGACGGCTAAAATGGCCTGATAAAAGGGAGCTGTAGTGGGTAGAAATAAGTTTGCTTATCTGAATTTAAGAGCCAGACAAAAGAACAAGAATGAAAAAATCTACAGTTAAGATTTCAAATACCGTTTTGATTGCATCTCTTGCAAGAACTTCACGGAGCAGATTGATCAGGAAGTCAGGAGTACTAGTGCGCTCATAGAAGTTGGAGAGAATTGTCACGTCACTGCAGAGGTCAGAAAAGGACAGTTTTCCCATTAGTCGTGCATGGTTATGATTGCACAGGGCATCGTAAAAAAACATACTGCACATCGGGACAGAATTCCATTCGAAAGATAAAAATTATTGGTGTTTTTTAGAAGGCGGAAGACAGTAATGGCCCTGATTTTGACAGGGCGCTCTTTAAAAATATTCATATGCGAGCATTAGAAGACCAAGACTGTGGCATCCAAATATTCAAATGCGTATTGCATTTCCTTCCTGGAGCACTAGGAACCGCTCGCGCAGAAAGAGGCTCAGGAGAATAAATGACCTGGCAATTTTCGCTAACATGAACTATTAGGTATTGTCTATGAAGATGGACGCTTACAATCCGGAAAACTTGTGTTTAGTAATAACTAACTTATGCACGTTCACTGTAGCATCAGAATTACATAATGCGTAGAGCATGGCTTAAAATCTGGATATACAGCATCGATACCACAATACAGTCATGTCAGTTAGTTGAACAGACCTGAGGGTGACGACCACTGCCTGGGAAGGCAACGACCACCTGCAGATTAATTAGTTTACATTGACACAAACTTGGACTGAGCCGGCCCCACTTTCTCCTCCTACGTTTCACGTGTGAGACTGGTGATACAAGGTTAAGCCAACTGAAGATCGGCAAGAGCCCAATGGCTGACGTCGACATGCCAAAGTCAGTGCGTGACACCAACTTACTGGTTCCTAGACTCACATAAAATACCCGTTAAGAACAGTCATCAATCTCGCATGTAAAATTTGCCATAAAGGCCACAGGATGCAGCAATCGCTACAGTCCGATCCAGAGTTTGGAGACTGTTCAAGTTAGGCTGGCAGTTGACAACATACGAAGCCGCAAACGGTTGCGCACCGTGGAAGCGCACCAGGTTTGCGATGATAGACCTATGGGTTTAAATGAGATGAGGAGAGTTACTTTAAAGTTGGCCTCAATCTTTCCTCCGTCTGTCATTACGCAATGACAGCCTAGCACAGTAAGGTGAGAGAGTGGGTCGATGCTGCGCAAGTCTGTCTCACTCTAAACAAATTCACACACCAGTTAACATTGCTGCGCCAGCTTCGATGCTATACGGTATCCACAACATCGAAGGTTAAGGTTTACAAAGGGGATATGACCAACATGAAAGATAAGAGGGAAAACCGCAAAAAGAACAATGATGCTTGCGCCATGTTTATTTGCAACTTAAAATGACTGAAAAAACCTCGTTTGACCACAAGTGTATCTATAAGCAGGACGTGAACACACAATACTAATTAAATAATATGAACTAGGATGTAGAACCACCTTAAATAAAAATGACAGCTGTCCTAGACTTTTAAAAGAAATAACTTAAAAAGATTGGAAATGTACTTCGGATGGAAGTATTGGTTATAAAAAAACCTTCTGGGCAAACTTGTCGGTGGAATATCACATTTAACAGAAAATAAGCGTTATAATTACAACTGTAATGTCGGAAGTAAGCTTGGTGGTAAGTTCAGAAAAGTGTAACTTGCGAGTTAAGAAGTCGCAGCATAAGTACAAGATACAATCACAAATGAAACGTCAGAACGCCTACTAATGAACCAAAACATCTCAGTTTCGTTAGACAAGAGCAACAACACAGGAGTGTACATGTCAAGGTTTCATACTATAAGGGGATCGAGCTTGCGCTGATTTATATTTCACTTCTTTTAACTAGGGATAAGTGATGCCATAGAAGAGAGTAGCACAAGTATTAGACAGTAGTGAACACTGGTTTCCTTTTATCGCAAGTAGCTTTCCAGCAGTGCGAAACTAAATCGCAATAATTAAGCGGTGAACAAGCAAAGTTGTGCTACTGTCCTAGTGAAATGTGAACATTTAAAACACCCGACTATCTTAGGCCCCAGCATCAACTTATCACTAAAAAAAGGTTTAACTGAGGGGAATATCGCAACTTTAAGCCAAACAGCCCAAAGATCAAACCTAAATCAAAGAGTTTGCTCGGAAATAAGTAGGTTAAAAAATGGGACAACTGACGACTAAATGACCCATGATATGCTGGGGTACAAAAAGTACGGGAAGTAGGAAGTACATCAGGCTGTCATAGACTGAGAGTATAAAGTAACAGCCGAGCCCAACTGGAAGCGAATTTTGAGCGAGATCGTGGCCGGATGTTCTTTCCGAACGCGAACACAAGAATAAGAAACACGGATAACGACATGAAGCATTCAGTGGCTTACCATTTGAGAGTTATGATATTGGTTAACAGGCGAAGAAGGAGGCTCAATTGCTGGGTAGCTAAGGCTGAGGAGACGGGGTCGAGACAGCATTCCAATGAAACCTCGTGGGCCAGCAGCATAGCCCACCACTGAGCGTTGGCGAGCCAACCGGCAAGGCTGGTGCTCAATTTACAATCGACAAGGAAAGCTAGACCGACAAGGCCCGTAACCTGATCAACACTCTCTGCGGTAAGGAATTGGCAAAGGAGAGCCTGATCGGCCTCACTGGGAGGAGAGCTGGACTCCGTAAGTAGAGTTAGACGTTCCCAGGCAGCCATATCCACCCTCGAGATGGTAGATAACCAGTCTAACATTACTTCAGAGGGCACGATACCGCCCCGTTTGATCTAAAGAGCGTGAAAGAGGAGGCTATGCAGTGGATGAGAGAACTAGTACTAAACCGACATGTTATGTTCCTAATATATACCTGCTTAGCAGCTTTCTCAGGCGAAGAAAAAAGAGGAGGTTTGTTCGGTCCAACAAGAGGCGAGTGCGGATCGGAAACCAGTCTCTCACGATCGTAGTCGATAGAAATGCGGTTATCACGTGGAGTTGGAACCGCACCGTCGGTGACAATTTCGATGCCTGGTTGGAAATTCTAGGGCAGGGGGGACAGGAGGAAAGAAACTAATCAATAGAGCACAAGTTAGTTGAATACTAACAGTCAGTGTACTTGACGGAAGGAGGGTTGTTTGCTCGTGAATTTCAAAGGAAGCAATATATATATATACATATATATATTCAGGGAAATAATTTCTGAAAAAATTAAGCGCAGGACATGGCGTCAGGTGATTCGGAAATGACTTTTTAGGGCCAGACCCTAAATTTAAATGAAAATTTGGATCGAAGACAATCAACCACTGTGGAATAACCACGTAATGCCCATTCTACAAACAAGTAGTACTACAAGTAGTATGAATCTTATATGGCAAAGACTTTATACCGTACTTCCGACATAGGTACTAGCTAAAAGCCCAGACACGTGTTTCGCCGATGTTTCTGCTGCTGTGTGACACAGCAACGAGGGGTTCGGCTCTTCAGTGGGTCCCCAGCGTTCTCTATGCGGTTTCTGGTATATGGACTCCAGAGAATAATCGGGGAAATAATTTCTGAAATTATTAAATGCAGGACATGGAGTCAGGTGATTCGGACATTACTTTTTAGGGTCAGACCCGAAATTTCAGTGAACATTTGGGTCGAAGGCAATCAACCACTGTGGAATAACCACGTAATGCCCATTCTACAAACAAGTAGTACTACAAGTAGTATGAATCTTATATGGCAAAGACGTTATACTGTACTTCCGACATCTACCGGATCCAATGTGACTCCTGTGAAGTTAACTACGTCGGAGAGACAGGGAAGCGGTTGCAGACCCGTGTTACCGAACACGTGCGGGCAGTGAGGAGAATGGACCCATTGTCCCTGGTGGCGGAACACTGTGCAAACTCTGGGCACACGTTCGCCTTCCAAAACGCCAAAATCCTGGGTCGAGGAAATGACCGCGTAACCAGGGAAACAACTGAAGCCTGACACACGGAGCCTATGTCGATCAACCGTTGTGTCGCCCTTCCGGCAGCCTACCAGGCCCTCCGGACGCAGCTCATCGAACGTAAGAGCAAACACGGAATTAGGCCAAACGTGAATTCCACCGCGGGAGAACCTAGGACGGATATGCACATAACCACGCCACAATTCGGGGCCGACGAAGGCGCAGTCATGATTACTGCCGCACCAATTGCTACCCCGACAGACGAGGAGACATGCACTCAGGACACAGACATGACTATCGACCCAGGGCACCAATTAAGGTCAATGCGGACCCAGAGAAGGGCCGCCCCCCTCAACGAGAGACATGTCAACTGACAGCAATTTCCTCCTCCCCCCCATTCTTCACACAGCTTCATATATATATATATATATATATATATATATATATATATATATATATATATATATAGATGTGGCTCCGCTACGTAGATGACACATTCGTTATCATAAAGACTTGTGACGTTGAGCAATTGCACCAGAGTCTGAATGGGGTCTTCCCGACTATACAATTTACACGCGATGCTGCAACAAGTGATACACTACCATTCCTAGACGTGAAAATACAACGACTCAGTGATGGTGGACTCGCAACAAGCGTCCACCGAAAGGACTCTACTGCAGAAATCGTGCTTAACTATGCAAGTAACCACCCCGCGGCCCACAAAAGAAGCTGTGTTCGAACCCTTTTCCATCGGGCCTTCCGCTATTGCAGCAGCGATGAACTTCTTAAGAAAGAACTATCGTATTTGTATCAGTTCTTCCGGTCAAATGGATACCCAACGAGCTTCGTGAAAAATTGTCTTCGACGCCAGAGACAAACGCAAAACCTTGTTTCTAATGGAGATATAGTGCCACGGAAATTTTATTCCTTACCTTACATGCAAGGTGTTTCCGAAACAATCTCTCGACAATTAAGTCACTTTGGCATCTCTGTCGCCCACAAGCCTGCGTCCTCCATACGCGCAACCCTATGCAGAGTAAAGGACCCCCTTCCAAAAGAACAATTAAGCAATGTCATTTACCGCATACCGTGCGCAAACTGCCCTTCTGTTTACATTGGCCATACAGGCCGACGTCTTGGGACTCGCATCAACGAACATAAGCTTGCCATTCGCCGACGTGACCCCTTATCACTCGTGTTTGCGCACTCCCTTGAATGCGACCATCGCTTCAATTGGGACAGTACCGACGTGATCGCCATGGCCAACACCAAACAAGCTCGAGAATTCCTCGAAGCTTGGCACTCTAGCACAACTAGCATTAACCGCCACGTTGACCTAGATGCTCATTACGAAGGATTACGTGCACGATTTACTAACGAGCGCCCACGACCTAGCAACGACTGCTAATCCTTTCGGCTTTTTAATCTCACTTCTCGCCAACCCCACCTCACACATGGTGAACCGCAATTAAACATTCCGACACCTCCAACCGACGCAGTGACCCCTAAATCCAACCCGGAACCATGATCGATAATCTAGCCGGCCGTAGTTACTCGCCGCCCACCTCCCCCTCCCAAACAAGCCAATGTAATTGTTCTCTCCTCACCCCCCGTCCCAAAAACATGCCCCCGATTATTGGTCCACCCACCACCCACTCACACCAGCTGTTTGCTTGTCACAATCTGTCCTGTCGCGCCACTTCACTTTCTCCTCTGTTCATTTCGTCTGACGACGGGTTGGTGTCACCAACTTGAAAATTTACGAGTAAAACTCCATTTCCCGAAGAGCATTTTTCTTTTCATTATATATATATATATATATATATATATATATATATATATATATATGAGAGTGTGTGGCTCACCGATCTGCTAAAGGAACATTTATGTTCCGTTGTGCCCTGGAACTCAGACTAGAGTACTCACAGGCAGTCGCATAGCGACGTGTAGCATATGTTGATAATGTGGAACCGACAAAGACAAGGGAGACCGGAATGGCCATTTCTGGCTTATTAGCCGTCATCAGCCAGTCATACCCAATCCCAAGTGTGGAACACCTGGGATTCGAACCCGCGACCTTTGGTATTTGAGTCGAACGCTCTACCATTGAGCCACGGGCTCGTTGCTTTGTCGGTTGCGATCGGGAATATGATGAGAGTGTGTGGCTCACCGATCTGCTTAAGGAACATTTATGTTCCGTTGTGCCCTGGAACTCAGACTAGAGTACTCACAGGCAGTCGCATAGCGACGTGTAGCATATGTTGATAATGTGGAACCGACAAAGACAAGGGAGACCGGAATGGCCATTTCTGGCTTATTAGCCGTCATCAGCCAGTCATACCCAATCCCAAGTGTGGAACACCTGGGATTCGATCCCAACCGACAAAAACAACGAGCCCGTGGCTCAATGGTAGAGCGTTCGACTCAAATACCAAAGGTCGCGGGTTCGAATCCCAGGTGTTCCACACTTGGGATTGGGTATGACTGGCTGATGACGGCTAATAAGCCAGAAATGGCCATTCCGGTCTCCCTTGTCTTTGTCGGTTCCACATTATCAACATATGCTACACGTCGCTATGCGACTGCCTGTGAGTACTCTAGTCTGAGTTCCAGGGCACAACGGAACATAAATGTTCCTTTAGCAGATCGGTGAGCCACACACTCTCATCATATTCCCGATCGCAACCGACAAAGCAACGAGCCCGTGGCTCAATGGTAGAGCGTTCGACTCAAATACCAAAGGTCGGGGTTCGAATCCCAGGTGTTCCACACTTGGGATTGGGTATGACTGGCTGATGACGGCTAATAAGTCAGAAATGGCCATTCCGGTCTCCCTTGTCTTTGTCGGTTCCACATTATCAACATATGCTACACGTCGCTATGCGACTGCCTGTGAGTACTCTAGTCTGAGTTCCAGGGCACAACGGAACATAAATGTTCCTTTAGCAGATCGGTGAGCCACACACTCTCATCATATTCCCGATCGCAACCGACAAAGCAACGAGCCCGTGGCTCAATGGTAGAGCGTTCGACTCAAATACCAAAGGTCGCGGGTTCGAATCCCAGGTGTTCCACACTTGGGATTGGGTATGACTGGCTGATGACGGCTAATAAGCCAGAAATGGCCATTCCGGTCTCCCTTGTCTTTGTCGGTTCCACATTATCAACATATGCTACACGTCGCTATGCGACTGCCTGTGAGTACTCTAGTCTGAGTTCCAGGGCACAACGGAACATAAATGTTCCTTTAGCAGATCGGTGAGCCACACACTCTCATCATATTCCCGATCGCAACCGACAAAGCAACGAGCCCGTGGCTCAATGGTAGAGCGTTCGACTCAAATACCAAAGGTCGTGGGTTCGAATCCCAGGTGTTCCACACTTGGGATTGGGTATAACTGGCTGATGACGGCTAATAAGCCAGAAATGGCCATTCCGGTCTCCCTTGTCTTTGTCGGTTCCACATTATCATATATATATATATATATATATATATATATATATATATATATGGTTAACAGGGCATGCTTTTGACCTGAATCACTCGAAGGGGCTTAAGCACATCTGTAGCCTAGTAAATGAACTTTTATCAAACTTTGAAATGCTGGTTCAAATGAACTGAATGAGGAGATAACCCAGGCGGTCAGCCCCCGATGCGGTTAGGGTGCACGAATAGCCTTACAACATCGTTTATTGCTCTATTTCACATCTACCCTTAAGTGCCTAATAGATATCGATATCAGAAACGTATCTGTTCCATTACGGTTCATTAAAAGACAAAAGAAGGCTTAGAAGAAACGTGTAGTCAGCAGAACAGCCGATATGAATCGAGCATAGGCCATTACAAATCTATAATAGCACATAAGCGAGGGATTTTTTATCGACTCTGGCCTGCTTACATTGCTGAGATGGCGATCCGGATCAGGTTTTTGACTGAGTATTGTATGTGGTTGGGGTTTGGTTTGCTCTTCTGTGGGCGAAGCATCGCTGGAAACTGGCTGTTGATAGCAGGAATTCAACATTTGACTGGGCTTCTCCTGTCTTTTAGCAGGAGGCGCAACCACTTCAGTCTGATCTTTTGACGCGGCTCGAAGAAGACGACAACTGTTGGGGCGTCGAAGCTGCTGCTTCTGACGCTCCTTCTCCAGATTCTGGCTTGCTGTGAGAGGTCGTGTAAACGGACTGTTGAGCCGCATGGTGGCGGGGGATACTGAGCAGTCGAAGGAGGGTGGACATAAAAAAACAAATGAATGAAACCCAAACTTTCACGTCTTAAGTTAAAGTAAAAGAGTGGCCGGCAGTCTTGCACAAAAGATTCAAAAGCATACCTTCGATTAAATCAACGACAAACGGATGCTCAAGGAGTTCTGGCCACTGTAGTCTCTGGCGTGGATCCTTCTGCAACAAACCGGAGAGAAAACTTTTGAAATGGGCGGACATTCCTTCAGGCCACCGAACCTTATCATGTATTATCATGCGGACCAGCTTAAAGATACTATTTGTGTAAAACGGCGGCGTTCCGGCAAACAGTTCATATAGGATACAGCCCAATGCCCTATATAGTAGGGAAGTGAAAGAAAAAGATTGTACTACCAGAGGTCGGCCGTGTGGTCATAGGGACGCTCCTCAACGATTTCCGGGGACATGTACAAGGGTGTGCCCTAGAACACTAAGCGTTTTGAAGATTAAAACGCACCTTGATCGAAGTTATCACCAGCGTGGTACTACCGACAGCTCTAGCAAATCCAAAGTCGCAAAGTTTAACTACACCACCGTGGCCAAGGAGAATGTTCTGGGGCTTCATGTCACGATGTAAAATGCGGTGGGCATGAAGATAAAAGAGGGCGGAGACCAGTTGTCCAGAAATCGACCGAATCTAAGGGGACGGATGAGGCATTAAAATACAAGTCTACCACGTCTTCAGGTAATCGACCATCATCTTCAATAATTTGAAAAAGATCGCCTTCGGCATAATCTGTCACAGCAACAACCTGAAATAGTTCCCACAGTAAAATAGCCCAAACTTACTTCTTTTTGAGTCTCAAATGCATCAATCATTGAAATGATATTCGGGTGGTGAATAGATTTCATGATTTCAAACTCTTTCTTTAAGTTCTGCAGCGCCTTCTCACTCTTCCCTTGTTTTGGGATGAATTTAAGAGCCACGATCTACAAAATTTGTAATCAATATTATAAAGCTACCTGACCAGTGTACCGTTTGCGGCCCTTGTAGACTCTCCCAAAAGAACCCTCACCAATGCATTCAAGGACATGATATTGATCCATGGGGAAGCGTGTGTCTTGAAAGACAGGGATTTTCTGTATATTTATTGTCAGAGATGTCCCAGCAGAGTAGCAGCCAGTGCTAAATAACGTGAGTCATCTGTAATGAAAGAGAAAACCTAATAACAACAGGAAGACAGCGAAGCGTCCTCAAATGCAAATAATGTTAGATCAATCGTTTTATGCGCTCAAAACACCTGCACATTAATGAGAGAAATTTCACCTATGCAGAAGCGAATGACTGGGGGAATTAAACAGTTCAGAGGTGGTATCGGAGTAAGGAGAGAAACCGCGACTCCACTACTGTACAGACTAGAACACAGTGTCGACTAAGCAAATATCCATTGCCGATGCCATGCAATGAAACACTATCAAACCTGGTATATCCCATTATACAGATATGCTTTCGAATTAATTGCGCGAATAACAATTTTTGTTAATTAGTTTCCCCCTCTTTGAGAGCCTCATATTCCCATCAGAGTAAGACCATTGAGGTACGACTTTGAGACCGCGAGAAGGAAAATGAAAATGTCGCAAAGACGATTTTAAAGTATTTACTTTCGAATTCTGTTCACGTTGCAACGTCCGGTCATGACCACCGCCGGCCCCGTAGTGTGTACTAGAGCTAGAAGATGTACCCGCTTTTATCAAGCCTTGCAATGACTCCATCACTGCAGCTAACTGGATTCTCGGAAAGGATGAACGCTATTTCGACGGTGCCCAATTGAGAACCCGATGTCGGCTGACTGAATTAACTTATACTGATAATATCACTCTGACGACGTCAAGTTATAACAACCTATAGAATATACGGTTACTGGTGAAAGAGTTCGTTAAATCAGTCGCTTTAGCAACCGACGCTGCCAAGGCACAGTGCTTTCTAGTTGCGCCTCTGACCAGATGAAGCAATCTCCCCCAGATTAATGTCTGTCAGTCTAGAGAAGTGGACAGTTTGAAACACCTCGAGGCCAAAATATTATAAAACTAACAGAATGTGAAAGACTTCAGGGCCTGAATCGAAGCTGCATGGAGGATTTACGTAAATCCTATAAGTAACTATGGGTAAGGCTCGATATCTCAGCCGTTATAAAGATCAGGCTGTGCCAGAAATAAGTCCAGCTTGTTGTGCATGTTTGTGAACACTGGGTTGTGAAGAGTCCCGCTGTCATTTTATCTCCAAGTGCTCTGGAAATTGAATAAAAATATTTCCTGTCGTTTTGGGTAACTGATATAACAAAAAAAGTGGCTTTTAAGGAAGGGCCTTTACTGAAGCAAATTCGCCAGAGATTCAACTAGGGCTGATTCGTGCAGCATTTCTGTGCGAATGCAGTCACCGGGTTTCTATTATGAAAATCAAGGACAGCAAGTAGACTAGCATTATTGTTTAAGGCATTTTGTCCACGGTATGAATTAAAACATGCGTAAACAACCTGACTTATTGGTTCAGAAAAATCGGCTGCTACTCTGTTTACGGAATTCAACGACAACAAGCGTTTCCGATTACTCAACATCAGATTGGCGCAGTAATTGAACTCTCGGCAATACACCGAAAACCGAAAGAAAACCAATTCAAAATGGTAATGGGAGGAGTATGACAACATCTGCATGTCTGGATATGGGGTGAGGAATAACGGTCTAGTTCCGTCAGAGACATGGGGAGGGGTGAGCCAGTGGGTAATTTTTACGTTTCCTTCATGTACTGCGACGTGGTAGGATGTGGATATTAACACGTAGGAGTTAACTGGGACCATGGTAGCAGGAAAGCTCGGACTAAGGTCTACTATTCGATATAGCTAAGGGAATACGGGAGAACTAGCTACATTCTGTTGTCAAAGACCTTGCTTACTATAGATTTATATATTGATGATATCTTTGTATAAATTAAAGAGAAACTTGATTTGGAAACACTCCTGCATAAGGTTAATTAAGCCCACACAGCGCTAACCACTTGGCAAACCAATAGGAAGAATGCCGTCCCTTCCTGGACATCTGACGCAACAATTGGCAAAGGAAACATGGATAGGGCCAAATACAGTTTTCGCCATGCATCAGAATAGAAGCTTAATCGACTGCCCAAGCATCCGAGCTAGAAGAACATGCACTCCAGATACGCTGGAGAAAAAAACTCGAGCTTATACAAAACGTTATTTTAGCCAGTATTTTTCCTGCCCTGTTTAGTACGAGATATATGGAAGAAACTCCACCAAGACCTGATATGTTGACGACTGAAAAAACGATATTCCACACATAAGCACTTTGAGGTAATCCAGCAACCGGAATCAGACAAAGTCAATCGAACTCCACTATTGTGCACACGTACGCAGCGGCTAAGTTAAGAGTAATTTTCTCAGGCAATCTGCTTCTTTCCCTTTGAGGTAAGGATAGACTGGCCTTTAAAACCTCTTCAATTTGCATTTTCATCCTCACATGCTCACGTGAAGCAAGTTATATTGATGGAACAACTAGGCTACTATCAACGCGAATTTCAGAACTTCATCCTGACTGGATAAACTGAAGCTGACAAAATCCACCACAAGCGCGGTTGAATCTCACCTGATTTTTAGTGTGCATCAGGTAGACTCCAATCAGGCATCTTAAGTCAAGTGCCCGAACAAGCTGAGCCCCACATTTACGCACCCAATCAGTGTTGTTTCGCGCAGACACGCCCACGCAGGTACATGGAATTCGCTTTCTGCCTTTGATCTAGGTAGTGGCTATATGCTGCATAAAAACTAGACTATTGTTACAATTCAAAATTTAAGGGATGCTGTTTCTTCGTTAGAGCAACGAAACCGGCCCTTGGACGATGGACAGTCCACGTACTCCCATCCGGGCGAAGTTGAACGGCGGGGTCAACAACTGAAATTTAAACAGATGATCCAGTCTATCACACTCTTGCGAAAGCAAATAACAGAAAATTGTCAACTAACACGATTTTTTCTATATACTGATACAGGCACGTGGTCTGTTCTGTTAAAAATGACAGAACTATCGATGAGTTATGCTAAAAACAAAGTAAAAACGACTCCTCGGACTGAGCCATGCCCCTGCCAGTCTTAATTTTGTACGCAGAGTCTTCACTACCGATCTGGAAAAAAATATGGAATTCGCCCTTGAATTAGAAGGTTATTGCAATCAAGCGAAATAACCTGATAAAAATGCCTATAGGTGGCCGTAAACATTGAATAGGGTGGCAAAATGTGTTCAAAAGTCAACCTTGATAACATTTTCTAGCATCAGAATGCTTGTGCAAGAGCCTGTCTAGAGTGCGCATGGCCAGAATAGCTAATCATACAGTCACCCACCGACGCCTCCGCTTTCCAGAGCAGTTCTGCAGTTTATAACTCCTGAACATATGTGTTAAGGTCAGAAATAAAACAGTTGATTGCGCAAACATGAAATATTCACATGAGCACAAAAGCACAATGAAATAATTGTAAATGGCGGTTTGTCAAAATATTAAAAAGCATTTCCAACAACCTAACAGTAATAGTAATAAGAGCAAAACAGTCCGGTAATTATTTAAATACTGGATAAACGGCAATATATGGTAAATACGTGATAGGTAAGGGCACAACAAAATCGAAAATAGTAATGGGGCTTAAGATTGTAAAAGAAACTGTAAAGATGGAATCACAGTTTCTCAATTTTCTCTAGTAGCTCAGATAACTAGCGCCAGAATTTGGATTCGTTGCGTATCTAATACGGGCCCATTACAAAACTTGCGGAAACGTCTGTACTCCTATAGGGTTTCCGTGGACATAGTGTTTACAGCAGAAACGAAATCAAATATGTACTGTGCCTAATTGACATTACCTTTGCTCGAGAGCCAGGAGACTCAAACAGTGAGTACAAAAATAGCAGAACGTTCGTAAACGGAGACACTGAAAGGAAACTATTTATATACCTAAGTAATAAACAGTAGTATAGGAAAAAAATATTAATTAAGATTAGTATCATGCAACGATCAGGAGAGGTGCTGGGGTGTGTAGGACATTTTCAACGGCGGTAAGAACGCTCTGTATAACGGAGAGACGACAAAAATGACTCCCGGTTTTTTGAGGCTAGCCTTTGCCTACGTTAAGAGGCTCCCGTTGGTAGAATGTTTCAAACACGGCAGTGCCCAAGTTTAAGAGAGGATGGTGGTTTTAAGTTATATTAACTAGATTTTTTTTTACTTTTTGCATCCTCTTAAAGATCATTTCTCCATGATTTGAAAAAATGACCATCCTAAAATTATGAGAACGCTTCAACCATAACTTGCATTATTATTTCATTCCCTCTGTGTTTTAGTTTCAGTGTCACGAATTTCAATTGTTGACCAAGAGTCCTGCATGAGCAACCAACTGTAGTTAGTTCAGTAGTACGAGTATATTTAAAGGAAAAGGCTGCTGGTTGTCACCACTAACCATAACGGAGCACTTGTGACAAGAAATTGAAAGGCGCCATGTGCGACACCATTGAGCGAAAGCTTGAAGATCCTTTTTTAAGAGCTCAAGCAAGATTTGACGATCAGCCAGTTTATATCGATAGGCAACTTTTGAAGCATCAGCATATATAAAGGGCCTACCATACTGAAAACAATCAGGAACATCGTTGACGATAAGGCAAAATAGAAGCGGGCCGAGTACGCTACGCTGAATAACTCCACTCCTCACCTGCGTGGGGTTGGAGTTAACTTCGGAAATTTTAACTCGCTGTGCAAGAGCATTCAAATAGGAAAAGATCATGGTCAATAGGATCGAAAGCTTTCGTAAGGTCAAAATAAACGGTGTAGATTGCAAAACCACTATCTCTAGATTGAAGCACATGATGAAATTTAGAGAGCTGACAGGTGTCACACGAACTTTTTTCGAGAAACCCATGCTGAGCTGCATTAAGTAGATTATTTTCTGTTAGGTAACGCATCAGCTTGTCTTAAGGCAAGGTCTCAAATATCTTCGAGGCTGCTGGCAGTGTATTTATTGGCAAAAGTAGACGAATGACGTAGTTCGGCCGTGTTTGGGTATAGGCAGAATGTGCGATTCCTTCCATAAATTAGGGAAGGTTTCACTTTCAAGAGCAAGATTTAATATCTTATACAGAAGTGATGAAATACTATCGTTTGCCTTTGCCTTAAGAACGCTGACCGGGACGCCATCTGGTCCAGGACTGTAAGATTGACGAGAACGCCGAATAGCAATGGTCACGTCCCGGAGGGTAAAGGTTATGTTTACGAAGACGTTACCGGTCCAAACACAGATTTTTGGAAAGGGGGCGACCGAATGTTCACTAAAAGTTCTGGATAAGAAAGCATGGAAGCTATCAGCCGTTCACTTAGCGTCAGCTATAGGGTTCCCAAAAGCGTCTCGAATTACAGGGTACTGAGTTTTTCTTTAAATAAATAAATAAATTGTATATTTAAGGCCCAGAGAGCCCCGTCATTTCATGGGCCTTTGCGCTTGTACTGTGCGCGAAAAGAGTTTTGCCACATTTAACGAGGAATTTTCGGCAAAGTTAACCTCTTCAGCCAGTCGTTTTTCTTCAGAGAGCCTCTCAGCCTGTTCAAAGATTTGTTGGATTAAGGGCAAGACGGGAGTGTCATTTAGTAGTTAAAAACGACGCGAGAGTCTACGCAGTCTACGGCGGAAAGATAAAGGGAGATAGACTTCATCCTTGATATTAAATATTTTCCTGCGATGAACAAAGTGAGAAATGAGTGGACCTAGAGCTTGGTACGACGCAATAAGTACCCTCTCTTTAATTCCACCCTTGATAAAGTCTACAATCATACTTTCGTCTATCGTAGACGGGGCTGATCAAAACAGCATTATTGGAAAATAAATCTCACTGTATATGGCATGACGCTGTACTTCTAAATGTTCTCCCAGGAGAGCATTTTCTTCTCTGTCTTTAGCGATTGTTTCACCTTGAAGGTACCATGGCTTTTTCTGTAGCATCTTGCTCTCAAGCACGTCTATTTGATGATCCAACTGAATAAGTATAATAAAATGGAAGGGGCTATACCTCACCCAAATACTTGTTGAGTCCCATTTTTACTAAGACACTTCAAAACCGTCAACTGAAAACCAATGCAGCTGAAAATACCAAGTATCGCAATAATAATAATAATAATAGGTTTATTGATTTGGCACTGCTTGGTGCCGTCAAATCCTTAGAACACAGGAAAAACCTAAAACAAACTCCCCTTTCAATAAACACCTAAGCTTTGGTTTGTTTGTTTGCTTAAATAGCAGTGTTGAAAATGACGAGTTTGTTTTAAGTAAAAAAACCTGTTTTTCCAAGGTTTAGAAATAGCAAAAAAATGAAGTTAAAAACAGCTATACAGAATGAAGATGAATGTATCAGGAAATAATGTTTAGAGTCAAGACTAGTCTGTTATTGACGTTCGAGGGTATTCATTCATTTGACAGAGGTAGAAACGTCTGCGGTCGATTCGAAGGGATAGGTACTTCCAATCAGATGCGAGCGCAGTCGATTCCGGTGTGGGGTCTGCCGAATAATTAGACTAAGTTGACTGATTGCTTAAAAGGTGAAAATAGATTAGGAGCACGAAGAGTTCAACGGTAAGAAACTTTCAATGCAGTCATACAGTCTTCATATTTGTATTATATATAATAGTGTTGATTATTCAATTCAATTCAATTCAATTCAATTTATTGAGGGAAATAGGCATGGGCCTTTGAGTACCCTATTTGTAACGTTAAATTAAGTGCGGTATACAGAGAAACCGTGTGGGTTGCCAAAGTACAAAAAGGCGGTCATAAAATTTGACAAGTGGTGCACGACTCTCGAGGGTTAAGATAAATGCCTCATCGCTCAGGCTCGTTGCGGAACATAAAACTGTCAAGGTTCCTTTTAAAGCTTTCCAGCGATGGTGACATCACAACGTCTTCAGGGAGGGCATTCCATGGTTTAACCACTCTGACAGAGAAGGAGAACTTTGCGCACATCCAGTCTCGCCTGCTGGACACGCAGTTTCAATGGGTGACCTCGGAGATGGGTCGTGGTGGCAAATTCAAAGAAGTCCGAGAATTGCAGGCAACAACTAATCCCTTCACAATGCGGGAATGTCTGCAGGAGATCACACGCATCGCTCATAACTCAAAAGGGAACAGATTAAGATTCATTAGGCGGGTGGGATATGGCAAGGAGCTTTGACTTCTAACCATTTTGGTGGCTTTCCTCTGACTCTTCGAGGCAGTTCTGATCTTGAACTGTCCAGGGTTTCCAGGCGTGCATAGCATATTCCAAATGTGGCCTAATGAATGTTCCAAAGGTCTTAGCAAAAGATCTTCATCGAAATCCAAAAAGGCTCGTATGATGGCATGCAACACCGAAATTGCCCTCGCCACTTTCGAGCAGTGAGACGATGGTTTTAAGGTGGTGTCATCGCACACCAAGGTCCTTGGTTTCACGTCTTTAAGGCTTCACCGTTGAGAAAGTAACTTCTACTTTCGGCAGATCCAGACGGAGTTGCCTAAGCGAAAGTATTGTACACTTATCGACGTTGAACCGCAAAAGCCAATGATTCGACCACTCCTCCAACCGAGTTAGGTTGATCTGCAGTTTATCTTCGTCAGCAGGGGCTCTGGATTACATTCCAGATTTTAATGTCGTCGGCAAACATTGCTGCTTCACAGTCGAGATTCCTGACACAATCGTTCACGTATATTAAAACAGTATTGGTCTCTAGTACTGAACCCTGAGGAACCCACTCTCGACCGCAGCAGAATTTGACCTCTCTGGCCGATGCACACAACCTGGCGCCGACCCACGAGGAAGTTTTCGATCCACTTGAGGAGGTTACCTCTGATTCACTCTTTCTAGCTTGTAAAGCAGTCTCTCGTGCGGCACAGTATCGAAGGCCTTTTGAAAGTCAATGAAGGCAATGTGAACCGCGTGTCATCTTCAAGTGCTTGAGGTCCACCTCTGGATCGAATACAGCAAATTCGTTGTGCATGATCTTCCTTTTTCTGAACCCGTGTTGACAGCTTTGATAACAAATTATGAGTCTCTAGGAATTTCACCAATTCGCTCTGATGATCCTTTTCCATAATCTTACCAAGGATGCATGTTGCTTATGGGCCTGTAATATCACTGACGCCCGGCTACCGCTTTTGTACAAGTGAGTTATATGTGCCAGCTTCCAATCGAAAGGAAGTGTTCCGGAGTCAAAGGACTCTTTTGAAAGAGCGACTCGATTGAAAGGTGCGGAAAGTTCATTGGCGAGTCTCTTTTCAGAAGCTTGGGTGGAAGCTCGTCTGGTCCTGGGGATTTCGACTCTTTTAGTTCTTTTAATTCCTTTGGATCAGAAATTCTGAGAATAGTATGTGGCTAATGCTTGCAGTCGGCGGGTTATCCACCGAGGGACGAAGGAACCTGGCCCTCGATTGTGAAGACTGAGCGGTAGAACTGTGAAAAGTACCTCGGCTTTTCCCTGTTTTCAGAAATTTCGACGCCCACGGCAGTCTTAATCAGCGGTATTTTGATGTTTATTCCTTGTACATCTACGGAGGTAACTGTAGGCTAACTTTGGATTCTGCGTTGCCTTTGCAGCAAAAGTCTTCAAACTCTCTTCGCGTTGTAAGAATAAGGCTTCTCATTTTGTTTCTCTGTGCTTTATACTTATTAAAAATAGGCGACTCTTGATTAGACTCTCGCGATATTTTCTCTCCACAACTTGTGCTTTCCTGTTTATTTCCCTAAGCTGCTGTCCAGCCACCCAGGACGCTTAAGCGATGGACACCGTTAGCGGGCAGTGGTTTGTCAATACGTTGCGAAGAACATTTGCGACGATTCCCAAGCTGCGGGTTTCACGGTGCTCGAAAAGTCATTGAGCCCCAGTTGCGCGCGTCTATCTCGCTCATCTGATGCCCAGCCGCCAAACGTTACGCCATTGCTTTTTCCTATAGCAGGGGCAACGGAGAATAAGGTAGTCCCAGATACCGCACCAACGTGATCACTAATACGATCGAGCGGGAGGCATTGAAACTAATCTCAGTCACGCATGCCTGATGCTTCGTGAAACCAGGTCAAGACAGTTAGCCCTTTGTCCTTCACGTTCAGTGGGGAAAGGACATGCTGTGTGAGGAGTGGCATCCGGTCTCTGCAGAAAACACAACCCAAAAGCCGATCTCGCACGACGATCGAAAAGTGCCGCCCGTGCCATTCCCGGTGCGCGAAGTCACCCATCGTCACTAGCATTAGGTCCACGAGAACTCTCTTCACTGTTCCAACAAGCGGGTGTCCAAGCGACCGGTCATTCATCCCAGGTGGCCGATAGACAATGAGGACATTATCTAGACATGGAGAGCCAAGAGCCTTGATGTTCAACCATATGGCTTCAGTGCTGCACGCAAACTTGCTCGTCTTGTCAGACACTATTAGCACGTCTTTCACATACACACAATTATTCCACCCACCCCTGTCGGTTTTCTCTGTCCTCCGATATATTTGGTACCAGACAATGTTATTTCGCTATCTAGAATACTGCCCGACAGCCAGGTTTCGGTTACTGCTATCACATCCGGAGATACTTCGGCAAGGCAAATTTTTAACTCATCAAGTTTTTGATAAAAGGCTTTTGCGCATTTGTATACAAGCACTTCAATTTTGCGCCAACCAAATTTCCTGTTGCGTTTGTCAATTTTATGGGCCCAACTGCGTCTCCTCTAACGTCAAGGTCGTATGTCTTTTCCGTTTCGTGATGATTTTCGGTAACTCTGGTTTCTTTAGTGAGAACGCTGGGCGTTACGGAATCAGTTCTGACATCTCTTTGGGCAATTGGTTCCCTGATGGTTTTTGGCGTTAGTGAGGTGGCTGCCGTTGTCCCTCAGAACAATCGGTTGGTTCAATGGAAAATTCGTATTCTTTTGAACTACCTTCCCCTTGAAAATAGCCAGATTATGTTCGCCAGCCTTCAGTCTTGATTGTAGTTCCAAGACAAGTTCCCGGCGTTTCAGCCCTTTCCGCAGGGAGTAGTCCGGTTGAAAAAAAAACCTCTTTATGCGAGTGACGTAGGTTAGTTTTTTTGGATAGGATCGCCTTGATTTGGTCTTTGCTTATGTTTGATCTAGCTGTATGAAACCGCTAGTACCATTCGTTTCATAAAGCTATATCAAAACCTAGACGTGCGGCTCATTGCACATTCGAATGACATAGAGCATAAATGATGTTAAAAATGGAAAAACATACTACTAACAGACAGAGATAAAAATAATAAGTTTTTGCAAGTTAGTTTTAAAAGCAAATTGTGTACTAATCATAAAATTATACATAAAAATAAAGACGCTATCCAAAAACATTTTTAAATGTAAAGTTATCATAATTTTTAAAATAGTTTTTAAAGATAGAAAAAAAGCTGCTTTTAGATAATGGATATATAAATCATTAAATTGAGAGCCCTTGTGCCTAGCCAGAAGATAAGTATTTATGAGTCTTGTAGGTCACTAACCACCACTTATAGCTTGCCCATAACCAGAGGGTGTAACACATAACCAGATGATAAGATTCTTAATCTCTGTGCATTGCAGGTCGTCGTAGGTGGTTTATAAAAGGACATGAAAAAAACTAATCGTGGGAGATTCTGGCCTGAGTATCCGGTTCTAGTGAATGGCTATCATCGCACGCAAAGTACGTTTGGATTTTTCAGCTTGACTTCTAGGTGCAGATAATACAGCTCATCGGGAGAACTCAGGATTGGAAGCAGCTATCGCCAACAGTAACTGCCGCGTCAGAGCCCTTTCGGCCGAATTCTATGTTGAAGAACTGAGTTGAAATACCTGCCCTATTCAAAAATAGATGTGTGCTATTGGCCCAGCATATATTGTTTGATTTTATTTTTAAATTCTCGTATGGTTCGACTATTTCTAATAGAATTTGGCAGGGCATTCCATATTGTCGCGTATCTTATGACATAGAAGTTGGATCGTTGGGCCTTTTGAATTTCCGGAATTTTATAATATTTTCTGAATTTCTAGTGTCTCGAGGGACCGTTTTGATTTGTTAGTAAATTCATTCTGAGAATATCTTGGTCGTGTGTGATTTTTGAATAGAAAAGTGAGACCATTTTTGGGTCTTCACAGTCCAGACGGGTTGAAGACCATATCTATCGTATATAGTTCATGTATGAGCCTTGAGAGGCATCACATTTTGATAAGGATCTGGTAAAGCATCTTTGAATGGCTTCTAGTTTCTTTTCGGCCATCTGATGGCATAATGCCATGAGCAGTAATCCAAGAGAGGTAAAACGTACATTTTATATAGTCTTGTCCATAAAGTTGCAGTTTCAAATTCATTTACCTGGTAATCGTGATATCAGAGAGCCATAAAATTCACATTAACGATCTCCCTTTACGCAAACTTCTGTTTATATATTCTATTCATGCAAAATTTTTGAGTGACAGAAACCAGACATAATTCTTGTAACAAGGAAATTGGCCTGCCTAGCGTGGCTAATTTCAAACTGTCACAGGCTACATTTACAATCGAAAGTATCACCAAGAAAGTTTCAATGGGGAACGTTTACTAGGGCTATTCAAGCACTTATATTTCTGCCGCCTAAACCCATGCACTTTCATGGTATGAGGTGGCATGTCGCTTCGATTGGCATTAAGGTGGATGTAGTCCCTGCACTTAAATTCAGTAAACGATGGAATTTTTGAAATAACTTTGCTGCAAAAAGCCGTTTAAAATCCTTTATTACTCTTCATCATTCTTCGAAAGAGAGCACATAATAGGAACTCAATTCCTGCTGTGAGGAATGACGACCCTACCAGCACATGGCCCCGCCAGTAGAGGGGGCTGAGAGGAAGCCAGAAGGGGCCAATCAAAATAGACTTTCAGGCCATATGTAAAATATGGTCAGGCTTCTTGTAAAGACTGGAAAAGGTGTTTCTGTTTGAATTTAAACCCAAATAGGCAATCTTCATCAGATAAAATACTGTTTGAGCCTAATTATAGGGTAATTTGATGAACTGATTTTGGATGGTTTGTTAAAGTCAGCTATTTAGACGCCATTTGTCTACTAAGCGCGTGCCGCCCTGCCATGTTACTTGTACGACTGACCCATTGTTCTCAAAGCTGCTGATACTCAGGTAGGTAATTTTAGATGTCTGGAGATGTTTTATAAGATAATTAGCCACATTTTGCCTTTTCAATGTCATGTCTAGTTACGTCTGCTCTAGTTAAATGTAAAATATTAACGGTTAATTTGTTAGCTTACTGAAGGTTTAATATGCCCTCATATCATTTATATATTGTGTTCTGTTATCCTTGAAAAGTAACCATGGAACATAAATATTACGGAATAAGAGGTGCACCGTGTATAAGCGGATATTGCATGCTATGCATGCGTTTTATGCTGCTACCAAAGTTGCACATGATCCATCGCCATCATCGTCGTAGGCGTCATACCCCTCACCGGAGCCTCAAATGCCCGAAATCTTTCCCGAGGTTTCAAATGGTAGGTTTTCAGACAATGTTATTCTGAGTTGGAATCCAGAAACAATAGGGCTCACGGACAATCAAGCGAATTACATGGCAGATGTTTTTTTCAATTCAATTCAATTCAATTTATTGAGGGAAATAGGCATGGGCATTTGAGTACCCTATTTGTAACGTAAAAGTAAGTGCAGTATACAGAGAAACCGTGTGGGTTGCAAAGGTACAAAAGGCGGTCATAAAATAGGACAAGTGGTGCACGACTCTCGAGGGTTAAGATAAATGCCTCATCGCTCAGGCTCGTTGCGGAACATAAAACTGTCAAGGTTCCTTTTAAAGCTTTCCAGCGATGGTGACATCACAACGTCTTCAGGGAGGGCATTCCATGGTTTAACCACTCTGACAGAGAAGGAGAACTTGCGCACATCCAGTCTCGCCTGCTGGACACGCAGTTTCAATGGGTGACCTCGGAGATGGGTCGTGGTGGCAAATTCAAAGAAGTCCGAGAATTGCAGGCAACAATCCAATCCCTTCACAATGCAGAATGTCTGCAGGAGATCACCACGCATTTGCCTATAACTCAAAGGGAACAGATTAAGATTCATTAGGCGGGTGGGATATGGCAAGGAGCTTTGACTTCTAACCATTTTGGTGGCTTTCCTCTGTACTCTTTAAAGGCAGTTCTGATCTTGAACTGT
Organism: Schistocephalus solidus; assembly: GCA_017591395.1. Classification (NCBI taxonomy): domain Eukaryota; kingdom Metazoa; phylum Platyhelminthes; class Cestoda; order Diphyllobothriidea; family Diphyllobothriidae; genus Schistocephalus; species Schistocephalus solidus. Next base: position 89,046 of record WEDG01008176.1, read on the forward strand.
CCAGGGTTTCCAGGCGTGCATAGCATATTCCAAATGCGGCCTAATGAATGTTCCAAAGGTCTTAGCGAAAAGATCTTCATCGAAATCCAAAAAGACTCGTCTGATGTCATGCAACACCGAAATTGCCCTCTTCGCCACTTTCGAGCAGTGAGACGATGGTTTTAAGGTGGTGGTCGTCAGCACACCAAGGTCCTTTTGGGTTTCCACGTCTTTTAAGGCTTCACCGTTGAGAAAGTAACTTCTACTTTCGGCAGATCCAGACGGGTTGCCTAAGCGAAGTATTGTACACTTATCGACGTTGAACCGCAAAAGCCAATGATTCGACCACTCCTCCAACCGAGTTAGGGTTGATCTGCAGTTTATCTTCGTCAGCAGGGCTCTGGATTACATTCCAGATTTTTAATGTCGTCGGCAAACATTGCTGCTTCACAGTCGAGATTCCTGACACAATCGTTCACGTATATTAAAAACAGTATTGGCCCTAGTACTGAACCCTGAGGAACCCCACTCGACCGCAGCAAAACTTGACCTCTCTTGGCCGATGCACACAACCTGGCGCCGACCCACGAGGAAGTTTTCGATCCACTTGAGGAGGTTACCTCTGATTCCAATTCTTTCTAGCTTGTAGAGCAGTCTCTCGTGCGGCACAGTATCGAAGGCCTTTTGAAAGTCAATGAAGGCAATGTGAACCGCGTGTCTATCTTCAAGTGCTTGGGTCCACCTCTGGAGCGAATACAGCAAATTCGTTGTGCATGATCTTCCTTTTCTGAACCCGTGTTGACAGCTTGATAACAAATTATGAGTCTCTAGGAATTTCACCAATTCGCTCTTGATGATCCTTTCCATAATCTTGCCAAGGATGCATGTTAAGCTTATGGGCCTGTAGTTTGTCACTGACGCCCGGCTACCGCTTTTGTAGCTGATTTGCAGGACGTCTGCCAGAAGACGAACATGCCGCTCACAACCGTGAAAGCTTTGTTGTAGATGCTCCATACTTACCACCCTGAGGTTCCGAAAGACCCAAGAACGTTATTGCGTACTCCACGTTCGTGCATTAACAAGGTCCTAAAGAACGGGAGCTATGTCCATATGGGTCTTGGGTGTGGTTTACTGGATGAGTTAAACCACCGGCAAGAAACTAAAATTCCTGAAATGGGCATCCAGTTGCACATCGATGGAATGAAGTTGTTTAAAGGAGCAGGACAATGTCTGTGGCCTATTCTTGCTCGGGTAAACTATCCGGTAGTTGGACGGCCGTTTTTAGTCGGTGTGTTCTCTGGATTCGGCAAGCCGGAGCCACTAGATGAGTGTTTGATGGATTGTATTGATGAATTGAAAGAAATTTTGGGAGTTGGACTACTGGTTCCAAAAACTGGGGTAATAATGAAAGTTAAATTATCCAATGTCATATGCGACTCACCGGTTTGCTCATATGTCCGGCAGGTGAAAGCCCACAATGGAAACTATGGATGCGACAGGTAAGTCGTTTGGTGAAGGTAATGGAAAACACTATAGGTGCTGTCATGTTGGAATTTCTTTTGCCAACCGCACGACGTTCCCCGTGTATAGCGGGCGTCTTCGCGACGACCGTGTTTTCGATCAAGAAAAGCAGGGACTCCACCACAGAGGCATATCGCCTTTCGAGGAGTTACCTATCGACATGGTTAGTTGCTTCCCAATAGACTACACGCACCTGCTGTGCTTGGGTGTAATGCGGAAGTTACTTAATCAGTGGAGATGTTGTGTGAAGAGGTTTTCTCCAGAACTTAATGACCTCATCAAAAATGTAGCCAGTGCTTGCCGATGGAGTTTTCCCGCAAGTGTAGAACATTAGATTTCTCGAGTATTTAAAGACTGACGAATTTCGTCAATTTTTGCTGAAAATAGGCCCTGTTGTTTTGAAACCATATCTTAACAATGACCGTTAAATGCATTTTTTGCAGTTTGCTGTCACCCTATTTTACATAAGACCTGGTTTGATTTTGCCCGCCTTTTGTTAAATATCTTTGTTTCCGATATGGCCATATTGTACAGTAATTCGGAGATTGTACATAATATTCATTGTTTAGTTCACCTTTATGAAGATGTGAGCCAGTTTGGAGTGTTCGATAATTTTACTGCCTTTCATTTTGAGTTTTTTTTTCAAATCATTCTTAATTTGATAAAAGGCACAACAAACGTAGCCGCACAGGTTTACAGGCGATTTTCAGAAAGACGTATGCCTGAAATGCCATTATGCCCCATTCTGTTGGGCGACGATGTGGGTGTACCACAATATTTACAGCTACCCCGCAGATCCCCTGCCGTCTTCCACAACGGTTTTGTGCTCTCGACGGAAGCGCCGGACAACGTGGTACTGATCGGTGGCAGACCGTGCTTTCTGACATCTATTAACACTAATGGAATACAATACCACCCGTTTGTTGACTGCTGTGACGTTTTTACAACATCCATTTCTTCTTCTAGCCATTTTCATGTTTAAAGCCTTAACTTTTGGCAACTAGTCCTTCAACTGCAACCCTATCTGATATTATTTCCAGTTATTTTATTCTTTTTTCACTTGATCAGCGGTTTGTATTTGACTCCTATCGAGAACACGAAGCGCCAATTATGCACTGTTCTTTTCGATAAGAAAAAATATGCGAATTTCTAAAAGCGGGAAGGATTGTGCATCTCAAAGCCCGGATGAGATTACAGGAGCTTACACAGGAATCTCTGGTGCAGAACGGCATCAAATTGGAATTTGTTTATTTTATTTTATTTTATTTATTTATTGCCAGTTTACAGGCAAGGTCAAAAAAAATATACAGTAGAGGGTCAAGCTGACAGTGAAAAAAACTCCTGATCGTTGTTTCGGGTGTTTTCAGGAGAAAAAACTGCAGCTTATTGAGTAATTAGAGTTCTGGACAGGGACGCGTTAACACAGGTGCCCGGTGAAGAATCTCTCCATTCAGTGTTACGGATCCGATATTCTGCACCAGCAGGTATTTCGGCGAGCGGCTGATCGCTGTCGACTGAGAAATAAGCCGATTGAGGTCTGCAGAGCCAGTAATATTGCCCTCAGCATGAAGACCGGCACAGGATTCAGAGTCCATGTACGCCATCAGAACCGAAGAGAGCTTCAACAGAGTCAGCACCCAAAAGTTTTGGAAGTTGTCCTGAATGTAGAAAACTAGTGACAGTTCGCGTTAACAAGGGATAGCTTTGCTGAATTTTGATACTTCTAGGTAGCTTATTCCAGATTGCTATAGCGTTTACCGAAAAAAACTGTCGGTATCTAACTGTGCGTGCCAAAGGAAGAAATAAAAATACATCTCGATTACTGGTGCGCCGAGAGTGGTCGAGGTGTCTCAGAGATGTAAGAGGGTTAAATGTACGACTTTTTAGTAGTTTAAACAGTAAAAATAGTCCCTTTTGTAATCTGCGAAGCCACAGCGGGTCAAGGCTTGTAAGCTCACAGCGTTAGTGATAGGACAGGTTTCGGTGATCTGAATAGAAAACTCTTTTTGTAAAGAAGTGCTGGACTGATTCTATCTTATTTCGTTCACTAGCGTGCAGAAGACTAAATAGTAACGAGAAATATTCCAGACTAGGCCTGACATACATTTTATAGAGGCTGATTCTAATTTTGACGATTTTTAAATTTGTGAGAATAAACCCAGTAGTTTGGCGTGCTTTCGAGACAATCAGGGCGCAGTGCTCTGACAGATTAAGACTACTAGAGTATGATATGCCCAGATCATTTATAAGTCGGTGCACGTTTAGATCGTGACCGTCTATGCTTAGGTGGGGCTGATGGTTGTTGCCAATAACCATCACGGAGCACTTTTGCCAAGAAAGTGAGAGGCGCCATGTGCGACACCACTGAGCAAAGGCCTGAAGATCCTTTTTTTAAGAGCTCAAGCACGATGTTGCGATCAACCGGTTTATATCGATAGGCAACTTTCAAATCGTCAGCGTACATAAAGGGCCTACCATACTGAAAAACAATCAGGAACATCGTTGACAAAGAGGCAAAATAGAAGCGGGCCGAGCACGCTGCCCTGAATAACTCCGCTCCTCACATGCGTGGGGTTGGAGATAACATCAGAAATTTTAACCCGTTGTGCGCGAGCATTCAAATAGGAAAATATTAAGTTCAGAAGCTTGTTACCTATGCCGAAGGAGGCCAGTTTCAGCAGTAGGAGATCATGGTCAACACGATCAAAAGCCTTAGTGAAATCGAAGTAAACGGTGTAAATTGCAAAACCGCTGTCTCTAGATTGTAGCACATGATCAAAGAAAGAGAGCTGGCAAGTGTCACAAGGCCTTTTTTCGAGAAAACTATGCTGAGCCGCATTAAGTAGGTTATTTTCTCTTAGGTGACACATCATCTTTTCTTTGATCAAGGACTCGAAGATCTTCGAGACTGCTAGTAGTGTATTTATTGGTCTAAAGTCGTCAAAATGACGTAGGTCGGCCGTGTTTCGGAATAGGCAGTATGTGCGATTCCTTCCATAAAAGTAGGGAAAGTTTCACTTTCAAGAGCAAGATTAAATATCTTATACAGAAGGAACGGAAATATATCGTTTGCATCCGCCTTTAGAACGCTAACCGGGACGCCATCTGGTCCTGGACTGTAAGATTGACGAAAACGCCGAATGGCTACGGTCACGCCCCAGAGGGTAAAAGTTATGGTTTCGAGGACGTTACCGGTCTAAACCCGGATGTTAGGAAAGGGCGCGACGGTGTGTTCACTAAACGTTCTAGACAAGAAAGCATTGAAGCTATCAGCAGTCAACTTAGCGTCAGCTATTCGGTTTCCTAAAGCATCTCGAAGTACGGGGTGCTGCGTTTTTCTCTGCGTTTTTAGTGTGCGCCAAAAAAGCTTCGCAACATTTAACGAAGGGTTTTCGGCAAAGGTAACCTCATCGGCTTGTCGTTTTTCGTCAGAGAGCCTCTTAGCCTCTTCAAAGATTTTCTGGATCACGGGCAGGACGGAGGTGTCGTTTTGTAGATGAAAACGACGGGAGAGTCTACGCAGTCTAGGGCAGAATGATAAAGGGAGGTAGACTTCATCCTTGACATTAATTATTTTTTTACTGGGAACAAAACGAGAAATGAGTGGACCTAGAACTTTGTAAAAAGTATCAGTACAAACATTCACATCCAAAAATACAAATAAGTTAGTCCAGTCGTGGGAATTTAGGTGTGTTAGCAATTCCCTCATATTTGCTGATCTGAAATCACGAAAAAAGCTTTATTTTTGGAAAACGTTTCAGCAGCCTGTAGTTCTAGTGTAGAAAGAACTAAAGTATGATCAGAATTCCCAAGTGGATCTAAAGGTGACACTGACGATGGCTGACAACCTCTACAAAAAATAAGATCAAGTATGTTTGATCCTCGGGTAGGAAAATCAACTACCTGGTCGCACATGCCTATATCTATGGCCTCAAGTAGGTCTTCGAACTTTGCAGGACCGGAAGTTGGAAACCAGTGAACTTCAGGAAGATTGAAGTCACCTGCAATCAAGCAGTACTTCAGATTTAAGTCAGATGCAGCGTGAAATGCCAGCGAGAGACAAAGATCGTAATCCTCGCTGGCATTGGGTGGGCGATAGACACTACCAACGAGTATTTAAATTCATATTCAAATTGACTACGCAGCCTCTGCACCAATACAATCTGACAGCCACTCAGGGAACCAAACGTGTACAACCTCGTGAAGACCTGAAGTTATCAAGGACCTTCGACATCTCCGAACGGCTGAGTCGTTCTTGCATATTTTGCATACCATTTCCAGTTTTTTTAAAAAGCGTTTTTGAACAAGTAGGCGTATTTTTTGCTCATATTGTGGTAAATACTCGCCATACATCGTTTTGTGATCTATCATGGAAGTCAAAAATATACCCTTCGGGAATCGTGCAAAATACGTGGTACCGCCGAGGACCGAACCAAGGCACCAATGTGCGAGAAACGATGGTGATACCACTGAGCTATCGCCGCACGACGAACTCGCTGATTTAAATTTAAATGAGGACATAAACAATAATCATAATACCAATGACCTCAATTCCAGGCATGTTTCCTTAAAGTCACCTCCCGCCAAACGGGCCAAGAGTTTGATAAGTTTTTGGATGTCAATTACGAGGACAAAGCGTGTGTGATATGCTTTAAACTTCTTCCAAAAATTTCGGAGATTGAAAAGGATATGAAAGGGCTGAAGATGGAGATATAGAAGTTGAAGAAACCTCCTCACATTTTACCCGAGCACAAGCAGTCCCTAACGGGGGAACATGAGAGAGACAAACGCACATACGCATGCACAGCTTCCGTAGCCATTACATCCAACAAGGATGATGGCGCTACGTCCACGAAGCTCGGTTTAGCCGTTAAACAGTCTCCAGAAAGGAAAAGAGGGCAACCGGCAGGGATCCCAGAAAATGAAGAAACAAGTTTCGGAAGACAAAGGTTATATGTCATCCAAAAATGTAAGTCCCAGAAGCCCAGTGTCGGACAAAAATCACTCTCATGTTGAAGTGCCAGCATCCACGAGTAACGCCACCTCTGTGAATTCCCACCCTAGCGTGGGCGGGAAAATTAGGACCTCACCCATAAACCGTAAGCGAAATATCGTAATTCGGGGTGTCCCAGAATCCACGTCCTGCATTCCGAAGGAACGAGTGACACACGATCTAGATCTTCTTCATGAATATGCCAGTGCAGTCCTGAAGAAAGGGGACATTTACACCGTGCAAAAGCTTTCCGACTAGGCAAAGCAGACCCCAGCCGCGACATGAAACTATCCCCAAGACCTCTAAAAATTATTTTGGAAAACGAAACCCAGGCAGCACTTCTGTTAGAAGGAAGAATGCACCTACGGGGATCGCACAAACAAGTGTTTTTTTCAGCTGGACTACGAGCCGAGGGAACGGCTGAAAATGAGGGAACTACGGAGAGAATTGAGGGAGAGAATTGGCAGAGGGGAGAAACGGCTGAAAATCAAAGACGGTCAAATAGTCCAGATAAATGTGTCCTTCCTGTGGCCAAAACCTGTAACATTGAAGGCTGGGTCTCCCCGACGAATCGAGCATTGAAAGTCATCTCTGCAAATGCACAAAGCCTGTGCAACAAGCTGGATGACCTTAGAAACGTAGTGGATGAAATTAAACCAGACGTTATGGCTTTCACTGAAACGTGGCTCACTGCAGACATAACTGATTCTGAAATATCACTCAGAGGATATCAGCACTTCAGGAGAGATAGACCAAGTCGAGGAGGAGGAGTCATATATTATTTTAGAATTTTTAGAATTTATATTTGGTTAGCACCGGGAAGGTACTGTCTAAGCAAACATTAGTAACGAAATAAAGTTAGGACAATGTGTGCAGATAAAATGTACAAATACATAACTTGTCCTGCTTTGTCAACAGTTGGCAATGTTTTAAAATTAATGGTGAACTAGAAAAAATAGGCAGTGAAAAAAACTCTACCATGAAAATGGAGGCAGAGTTCAATAGGCCTTCATTTTCGAATAGAAGGTAGGAGAAAAAAACTGCTTAGGAAAAAATGGTCAGGTGGTAGAATAGGGTAATACTGCAGTAGCATTTCAGAATGAGATAATGAAACGTCGAGGTGATTCGTTCTTGATCACTTAGGCGTATGAAACAGAATCTCACGAAAATGCGTCAATGAACTTTAAGTCCTCAGCATCATAGGATCCAGAATTGAATTCTGATGATGGTTAGTATCCAAAGAAACCGCAGCATTTAAGACTGTGGACCACCGAATTTGTACGTCCGAATGACGTCATCGTTTGGAGGACGGGTGATATAAGGAGACATTATAGTTCATGGGCGTCTCGAGGTAGCGTAAATATAGTTTCAAGAGGGTTACTCAAATTCCCGATGGTCCTTTCTCCGAGTCATGGGGAAAGCTACTGGGAAAAGATGAGGAAAAATAAAAGGTTAATAGAATCAGTGTTAAGATAAATGTGCAGTCTTCGCTTGAATGCAGATAGACTAGTTAACGACCTAATTTCAATTGGCAAGTTATTCCAAAGAAAACTATACCTAGAAGCAAAGAAGAGAGAGCGTTTACACGTGGAGGATGCAGGGGAGGTATAATTAGTTCAGAATTTATTAGGTTATAAGGAAGACTAACGGGGGTAATGACAGAAAGCTTTGGGAGAGTTGAACTATTATTAAGTCGAAAAGGAGACAAAAGCCTGCTTCAAGTCTCCTGACCCAAAGAAATTTTAGCTTCGTTAGCTGGCATCTTGTTGAGTAGGAAGTAGTTGAAAGAGTCGGAAATAGGAGTTTTTTGTGAAATGTCTTTGGACATTTTCAATTTTTGAACGGCTAGATTCGTTCATCAAAACCGAAGAAAGGACAGCAAAATTCAAGAATGGGAAGTACAAACATACGATAAAGTCTTAATTTAATTTCAGGAAGGTAGAAATTATAAGAAATAAAGCCGCAAATCTGAGCAGCTTTGGCCGTAATTCTATCGGCATGAGGCGAAAGATCTAATTTATTGGTGTAGCTTAAGCCCAAGTCCTTGATGGAGGAACATTCAATCATATGGCAACCTTCAAAGATAAGAGGTTGCGGCAGCCTTACAGGCCCAAAACTCATGTAGCGACACTTAGTAGGTGAGAACTCCATTAGCCATGTGGAGCTCCAGGCCGAAAGAGCGTCTAAGTCTGAATGAATTTGTTCTAGGCACCGTTCGGTTGTAGAGTTAGAGAAGGAATACACGCATTTGAGATCATCAGCATAAATAAAAAGATTGAGAATGTTTAACTATCGATGAAATATCATTTATATACAGTAAGAACAACAAAGGACCTAATACGGTACCTTGAAGGACACCACTAACAATCGGGGTAGCACTTGAGTATGAGGACCCTACTAAAACTTTTTGTTTTCGATCATTTAGGTATGATCTAATAAAGTCAGTAAGGGGACTACGGAATCCTATAGCTTCTAGTTTAGCTAGAAGTCGTTTATGAGGCACCTTATCGAATGCCTTACTAAGATCAAAAATAGATAACTACTACAGATAGATGATCATTACGAAGAGAGGTTAGTAGATTTAGAAAAGACATGTGGCAGGTTTCACAAGAACGGTCCGGTAATAAGCCATGTTGGGAAAAGTTGATAATTTTATTGCTTATGCAAAAAAATCCGTGATTTGTTTTTGCAATTAGTTTTCGAAGAGTTTAGCAAGAGAGGGCGTTTTTATGAACACCGCGATAGTTATGAATGTCCGAGCGGGAACCAGATTTAAAAACTGGTATTATAATAGAAGTTTTCCAATAATCGGGGAAGAAACCATTTTCGAGAAATACTGAGAATAATTTGCTTAGTAAAGGTGGAAAATCCCTTAACTGTTTAATAAGTGAGTTTGGAATGTTAGTCAGTTCCAACTGAATGTGAATTTTTTTAGGTGAGCTATTTCTTTTGAATACATGAAGGCGAGAAATTAATAGTTGTAAGAAGCGAATTTGAAAGCAGAGGAATTGTGGGAGTGGGGCTAGTTTCAGTGGTAAAGTGGTTGGCAAAAAAACGAGTTTAACAATTCTGCTTTGCCCAAATCATCTGTAAAAATTTTCTGTTACAGTCGAGTAAGGGCGGAGTGACATTCAGACGCTTAGCCGATGACCGAACATGAAAGATTTGAGCAACAGATTTGGATGAATTGGCATCACTTAGTGCCCGAGACTCCCTAAGCTTATCTCGCGCGAGCCTTATTCTCGATGCTAATTCAAATATTTGTGCAATCCTTAAATGAACTGACAAAGAGCTTTTTAGATGAATCTTTAAGTTGCTTTTCGTAATTTTTTTAAGTCTGTTCTGGAGAAAATGCGGAACAGTAGAAGAAGCTGAATGTGAATTAAAAAAATCTTAAACGGGATAAAAGCCTGGATTTTTTCTGTGAGGCTCTGCAATAGCTCACGGAAAAAGTTTAGATCGTTGATTGAGAATATGCTATGCCAATCTAGAGTGCTTACGAAATTATTTACTGTTTCATGGTTTATGTTAGCAAAGTCGAGGTTATTGCATTTAACCTCAGGCTTCGTAAGAAGGGGAACTGGAAAACAACAGTGAATTATTGCGTGATCACTTGTAAATAGATCATGATGAAAATTCATAAAGAGAGGGTGGACATCGTTTGTAAAAATTAAATCTAAAAATTTTGTCATTTCAGTAACTGATCTGACCAGTTGGGACATGTTTGAAGAAGTTAATAGTATCGACCAATTTCTGATGTTTAGGCGGAGAGGAATTGGCCTGCCAGTCAATGTCTGGCAGATTAAAAATCGCCTACGATTATTTTGACATCAAACTGAGTGTCTGCAACTTTTTCAAATAGTTCACAGAGCTCGCTTTCATTGCCAGAATAACACGGAGGATTATAGACACAGCCAATTATCGCTTTTTCATTGTGCGGGAGGATGACTGAAGCAAAGCATGCATTTCCAGAAAAAGACGAAATGTTCAGATGAAAGGGAAATGTACAAAGGATGACTTAATATAAAGGAGGCAACCACCGCCACGTTTTTTTCAGTGCGGTCTTGTCGGTACAAATTGAAATTATCTATAGCAAGCGTCGAGTCAGAAATAAGAGAGTGAGCCCAGGATTCAGTGATGCACAGCACATCTGGATCAAGCTCAAAGAGCTACTGTTCTAAGCTCAGCCATCTTATTTTACAACTGACCTCGCATTGAGTGAAACTAAGCTGAGCGTATTCCTGAGCGGCAGGTTACGCTCATCAGTATTTATAAAAAAAGGATAATTTGGTGGCGGAGAAGAAAACTGGAAAGATAAGAAACGAAAGGTGGGAAACAAAATTGCTCTGGTCTACAATTTGTCGAAAATGTTACTGTTAAGAGAACTGAGATTATTGTACAGCGGCATATTTGGATGAAAACCTTGGAAGGGAAGGCTATATTGTGGCGTTTGAAAGATAGGGGTGGCATAGAAATGAGATTTTTGAGGGACGTTAGCAAAAATTGGCGGAAAAACGTGCATTTGAAAAAGGAATAAATGATTTCGAAAAAACTGGTAGCATAATTTGGAAGCGTTAAATATTTGTGGATTTCGGACAATTTTTGGGTTGGGAAAGATGCTAACGTTAGCGTTCGCAGCTGTTGTAGATGCTGAGGGGTTAGCAGGTTTCCCATCGGTAATGCCATTGCTGATCTTAAAGCCTGGATTAGCCACAGATTTAGATTTACTAGGAGTTTTCTTTAGGGTTAGTAGATTTGGCAGGTATAGCCGGCATGGTTTGCTTGGGATGAGAAAGAAGTGGAGTTGACACAATTTCCCTCAAACCAGAAACAAAGTTAACGGGTGAAGATTCAGCTGGAATCGAAATTCCTGTCGATCCGGAGGGCCGTGGGCTTGCTTTTAGCTACAGGACAAAACCTCTGAGATAACCTTTTGGTATTGAAGGTGTAGACCAAGGCTTCTTGTTTGCTAATGCGGGTGAAACCCGACGTTCCATTGGGGTTTTAACCCTACAGATAAACAACTTGTTTTTTTCAAATATTGAGCTGAGTGCTCATGCCTAGAGAAAATAAGGTCAACTTCAATCGCTGAAAAAGTTTGACCGGAATAGGAGGGTTTTTAATACGGGAAGATAACCTTTTAGCTTCAGCGACTTTAAAGTTAAAGCCGCACGAGTAAAGGAAATGAAATGCAACGTCCAGGGGGATTTTACTCTTGGGAACGTTTTTTAAAAGAAAATTGAAACTTCTCTTATGTCGGTCAAGTGACTCAGTACTGACCATGTTTATAAAAAGGCTCTAGTTTCACGCATTGTTGAGAAGTGAGTGAAGACAACTTTCCCTCAAAAATGGTACCAAGGATCGTGAAGAGAGAACCATATTTAGACATAAAGGTATTAAAGTTTTCCAGGGCGTCAAGGTCTAATTTCTTCATGCTTAAGGTGGGTTGTTCTAGTGGAAGTTTTACGCGAAGAGGATGTTTGCGTCTAAGTACTGACTGGGGTTTCATATTGGTTTTAAAATATAAGTACTTTTCAAATCAATAATACGAAGGAAAATTGTTACTAGTAACGTTTTACGGAATAAAAGATTTAATATTTTAAGCAAGTCACTGCAAGCAAATATCTGCTAGGTAACGAGTTTAAACTGAAAATAGAATTAGCGAAGAGGCTATGCAGGATGAAAAATTATATCAACTGGTATACCAGTTACTAAAATTATTCTTCGCTGGAAATAAGGTAAACTTACAAATTTTCAACTTTATTTCTAGAATTAGCCTTTAGATTCCGTCGTTTTGACGTAAATCTGCGAGAAATTTAATGAGGCTATGTAGGGTGAAAAAGTTTAAAACTCTATATTTCTCCCTTTTGCAATTGCAATAACTGCAGGTATGTGCAGCTGATGATGAGGTAGAAATACAATTAATTGTCAATAATTAAGCTAATATTTTCTACAGGAAACGTAGAAATCAGTTGAAAATTTGAGAATTCACTTATCTTCAAATTTGAACCAACCGCCTTCGACCTTGACCTTCTTAAGCATTAGTATATCTGCTAAGTATTCCAGACCACTGACGATATCGGTTGTGTACCGTACGCCCTATCAGAATTTCGATCAGGATCTCATCCTCATAACGGAACTCTACAAAGCCAGCAAGAAGAAAGATGTCCTCATTGTTGGGGATTTTAACGCTCCTGGTATTGACTGGAAAACATGGATTTCACAGGGAATGCCAGATAATTTCAACCACAAACTATTGCAATGGGCAACAGACAAACTTCTCTGTCAGAACGTCACCTTTGGAACACGGGTGAGAGAAGGACAACAGTCAAACTGTCTTGACCTGATTTGTACACGAGATGAGGACAATGTGCTTGACCTAGAGGATTGACCGCCATTAGGGTCAAGTGATCACATTACGCTGTGCTTCGAGTAGTCACTGTTTTCCAAACCAAATTTACCCGATACTTGGGAAAGAAACACCTGGAAGGGGGGACTACTCACTTATGAGAAGACAAATGTCAGAGATATCCTGGGAAACAGAACTACATGGTGAAACCAATAAAGATTGGACGACATTGATTTCGTTATTGAAAAGGATTGTTTACCTCAACTGTCCTCTCAGGAGAAAGACAACCACCAACCGCCCAAAGTGGATAAACTCAAACTTGCAGGCCTCTTTCAAGAAAGAAATCGCTTCTGGAGGCGTTACAGACAAACCAGCTCCGATGGTCACTAACGGGAATATAAGCAGCAACGCAACGTTTGTAAATGTGAGGCTGCTAAGCTGCGGAGGAAGTTTGAACTAAACATACTGCAAAAATCGTTGGAACACCCCAAAATGCTATATGGTTACATACGGAGTACAAAGAGAATTCAGGAAATGATCCCTGCCCTTAGGTCTGCAGACGAAAAACTGGAGACCGACGATCAGGTTAAAGCATCCCTTCTTTCAAAATTCTTCCAGACCGTCTTCACCCGAGAGCCTTATAATTTTGCTGCTATTCCACCAGTTTGTCAACCAATGTATTCTCCTCATTTTCCTTCCTCATCCACCTCCTCCTCATCCACAACAGAGGACCTAGACCTAGACTTTTCACCGACCCTAGTTAGAACCGAATTACTTCGTATAAAGCCTGCCAAGTCGCCTGGGCCGGATAGAATTCCTGCATAAGCACTTAGAGAACTTTCTGATGAACTGTGTTTACCATTGTCCATCATATTCCAAAAGTCCTTTGAAGAAAGCAAACTCCCGAAAGAATGGAAGTGTGCATTCATCGCACCGATCTATAAAGGAGGTTCACGACTGGACTGTGAAAATTACCACCCTGTCAGTTTAACTTGCATAGCGTGTAAAATAATGGAGCGTATTATCAAGTGGCACTTAATGCACTATCTGGAAAAAACCAAATCCTATGTGATGTCCAACACGGCTGCCGTCCAGGACGCTCCTGTCTCACGAGTGCCCTTCAGTCGCACGAGAAATGGACAAAGGCAGCAGATAAATGTCCTCCAGTAGATGTTGTGTTTTTTGACTTCAAGAAGGCCTTTGATAGTGTACCACACGGGCTTCTTTTACAGAAGATTTGGAACGTCGGAATTCGTGGAAAACTTTTCAATTGGATCAAGAGTTTCTTGTCTTTCAGAGTACAGAGAGATCTTGTTGGAAACTCTAGCTCAGAATGGGCAAAAGTAGAGAGTGGTGTTCCACAGGGTTCTGTTTTGGGCCCCCTTCTCTTCTTAATCTACGTTAACGACAGCCTAAATAATCTAGATTGTGAAACTGTAATGTTTGCAGATGACATAAAAATATGGACTGAAGTCAGCTGCGCTGATGACTCAAAAGGGTTACAGTCGAATATCAACAAACTAAGTGCCTGGTCGGCTAGGTGGCTGCTTAAGTTTAATGTATCCAAGTGTGTGATCCTACACATAAGCGCCGGTCAAATTGTATCTCTAGAGCACTAGTACTTTATTAATGACACTGCATTAAAATAGTAAGTAACACACAAAGATCTGGGTATGTGGACAACTGAAAATTTGATGACCTCAGAAAACTGTAAGAAAGCAGTACAGAAGGCAAAATGTACACTGCATTGAATCAGACGTGCGTTTAAAATATTCCTCCCTGATCTCTTCGGAAAAGTATATGGCACCTTCGTGAGACCGCACTTAGATTACGCAATACCAGCCTGGATACCGTGGATGAAGAAAGATGTTGACCTCCTCGAACAGGTGCAACGGAGAGCAACGAAGATGGTCGACGGTTTTAAGACTTTACCGTACCAAGACAGATTGAAAAAGCTTGACTTATTTCCTCTTTCCTACACCCACATACGGTGAAGCCTGCTCTGGACATTCCGGATTATCCTGAGCCATGATTCCTCCCTGAGATCGGAGGATTTTTTCGAGTTTGCCTGCACAACTCATCTGTGTGGTCATCCTTACAAGGTCAATAGCGAACGCACGCGATTGAACCTCAGAAGGTTTTTTTCAGCCAACGAGTGCTACGAGCTTGGAACTCGTTACCAAGTGAGACGGTTACCTCTGAGAGCATTACTGATTTTAAAAGAAGGCTTGATGACATTGCCGCTTCGTTGGATACTTCCCATCATCAGAATTCAATTCGGGATCCTAAGATGCTGAGGTATCAAGGCCACTGACGTTTTTTCGCTAGATTTTGTTTCATTCGCCTTAGTGATAAAAAACGAACTATATCGAAATTTCGTCCCCGCATTCTGAAATGCTACGCTCTATTTGAAAATGGAGGCCTACTGAACTCTGCCTCCACTTTTAAGATAGAAGTTTTTTTCACTGCCTATTTTCTAGTTCACTATTATTTCAAAACATCGTTAACTGCTGACCTAACAGGAAAAGTTCTGCCTACCTTACGTAATATTTGTACATTGTATCAGCACAAATTGTCATAATTTTATTTCGTTGCTAATATATGTTTAGACAATGCCTTCCCGGCGCTAACCAAATATAAATTCAATAAAGCTGAGCGTTGTTCGCACTTTTTAATTCTGCTATTACCAGAAAAGCTTTTTTAAAATTCCGCATAGCTATGAGGACATAATTCAGTATAATTCAGTATATATAAGGGAGATAGACAGAGCCTTTTAAAACCCTATTAACAGATAGACAGTAGCAAAACAAGCAAATGTTACATGGTGATAGTCTTTTTAGTATATCGATCATTGCTGTCGACTAAATATATGTTCATCAAGTAAAAATGCATCAAGTCTTCTTTTAAACATTTCAACGCTTTCAGCCTGAACGAATGAGGCTGGCAGTTTGTTCCATTCGTCAATCACCCGTTGGGAAAAGAAGTTGGCCCGCACTTCAATTTTGGCGTGATTTCTTTTCAGTTTGTATTGGTGACCTCGGAGACTTGTCATGTTTGCCAATTCAAAAAAGTTGGCCATCTGAAGAGCACAATCAACTCCTCTGACAAGTTTGAAGACTAAGATAATATCCCCTCTGGATTGCCCATAAGAGAGGAAGAAAAACTTTAAGTCTTGCTAGGTGGCCCTCATAGGGTAGGCATTCCAATCCTTTGACTAGTTTCGTTGCCCTCCGTTGAACTTTCTCCAGCAGAGCGTAGTCATGTTTCGTCCAAGGGCGCCACGCCTGAATGCAATATTCCAACACCGGCCGGATAAATGTTCCAAACACGCACCCAAAAAGCTCTCCGTCAAAATTAACGAAGGACCTCCTGATTGCGCCTAAAATACACAAAGCTTACTTTGCGATATTCGCACAGTGCGACGATGGTTTGAGAGTTCGTGTTATCCATATACCCAAGTCCTTTAGAATATTTAGCTCCTGGAGTTGGTGACCACTGAGGAAGTACTGGTATACAAACCTAATCATCCTTCTGGAACTAGACCGCAGTCGGATTATTTGGCATTCGTGAAGATTAAAGTTCAGCAGCCACTCATCACACCATATTTGCAAGCGATCTAAGTTTTGTTGTAATTTCCGCGCATCCTCCGGTTTTTCAATCTAGTTCCATAACTTCAAATCGTCAGCGAACATTACCTTCTCGCATGTTAGACAATCCAGGCAGTCATTTCCGTATATCAGAAATAAAATGGGACCCAGAACGCTGCCCTGTGGAACTCCACTGTGAACGGTTTCCCAGTGAGAATTGGCGTCTCCGATACAAACACGCTGGCGCCTGTCTGTGAGAAAGTCGGTCAACCATTTGAGTAGGTTGCCAGTCACACCCATTTGACGGAGCTTAAGGATCAGACATTTGTGTGGAACCCTGTCAAAGGCTTTGCTAAAGTCAATGTAGACCGCATCGACTGACAAACCCATTTCTGATGATTTTGTCCAACTTTCCATGGATGTGAGCAGGTTTGTGAGGCAGGATCGACCACTTCGAAATCCATGTTGATATGAACTTAGCAAGTTATTTTCTTCAAGATGCCTCATCAGTTCCGTTTTGATTATCTTCTCCATCATTTGCAACAGATTCTTGTGAGACTGACTGGTTGGAAACTGTTTGCTGATGTCATTTCTCCTCCTTTATAGATAGGGGTTATGTTGGCTATCTTCCACTCGGTAGGCAGAGCCCCCGTCTCCATCGAACTTTCAAATATCTTGGAGAGCGGAGAGGCCAGCTGGTCTGTGAGTTCATTGAGAACGTTTGCGGATATACCATCTGGGCCAGGTGATTTAGTGGGCTGTAGCTGTTTCAGAGTTTTTCTTACTGTATCCATTGGAAATGACACCGTGCTTATTTTGTTTGTAGATGTGGCATTACTGTAGTATTCGTCCTCGTCAAAAGGTGGTTCCTCGGTATACACGGACATAATGAAATTGGATAAGAGGCTGGTCTTATCAGAGTTATCAGTTAACCTGTTTCCCTGATTGTCTTTAAAACAAGGAATGCAGTCGCGATTTCGTTTTGCCTTATTAACGTTAGCATAAAACCTTTTCGAATTTCTTGGTGTGTCTTTGACTATTTCCGACTCAAAGGCTGATCTTTCTTTTTCTCAGAAGATTCCGAAACCGATTTCGCTGTTTATTAAAAGCAGAAAAATGTTCAGGTTGTTGATATCTGGCATATGTTCTAGACAGTCTTCTTTTCTTCTTGAGATTCCTTTTAATTTCCGATGTCACCCACTCGGGTCGGGAGACGCACGATCGCCTTTTAAGTGGGCAGAATTTCTCTACCAACTGCTGAATCAATTTACTAATGAAGAACCAGGCAGCATTTGGGTCAGGTACATGTGCAGGGCTCCAGTCTATCCCATTCAGTAATTCTTTCATTTTTGGGATAATCCCTTTCCATACATTTCTCTGCCTAACTGCACGACATTTGGGTACAGAAAAATGACTGTACTCCCAAGCAAGAACGCAATGATCACTTCGTCCAAGTGGCACGTAAGAACTTAATGCAAGGATGCAATTGTCGTCTCTACTAATGATTAGATCTAAACAGTTGACTGCAGCCCATTTCGGAACCACGTCTTCATTGTGACATGTTGGGTAAGAAACTCGTCATTTACCAACTGTAGTAATTTATGTTCGAATGAATTTCTGATCGCGAGCAGTACATTGACACCCAATCGATATCGGGAGCGTTGAAATCTCCAAGTATTAATAAGTGTTTGCTACGGCTGATTTGCTTTACATCTGTGATGAGTGCTTCGTCCGTGTCCGTTCGCTGTCCTGGGGGTCGATATACCACGGCAATATGGAGGTCTGATTGGTTTGGGACTTTCAGTTAACAACAAAGTATTTCGCAAGACGAGATCCTATTTGGCGAGGGCCCATCCGGAATGAAGTCAATGCCTTCTCGTATAAACATTGCGATTCCACCACCCCTACGTCCATTTCTATCCATGCGGATAAGCTGAAAACCGTCTATTCTGACTTCTGTGTCTGCGATTTGTTCATTTAACCATGTTTCAGTTAGAGCTATGAAGTCAGGTTGTAAATGGTCCACGACCAGTTTAATTTCATCCATTTTGTTCAATAGACTCTGAAAATTTGTGTACATCATTTTAATCTTGTTTTCTTCCCTCGCTTTCTGAAGATTTTTGGTTCTTTCTTCCACATGGCGATTTTTGCTGGATATTTCACAAGATATATCCAGTCTTCTGTCTGGATTCAAATCTATAGGCATTTGGTAGGGCTTTAGACAGGCGTGGTTGCCGTCAATTTCACCGGATGTTCCCATAAAAAAGAGCGCACCGTTTTGACGATTTTGTTGTCTACTATTTTCAAGTTTTGTTCCCCCTCGTATTGAGGTCTTTTCAATACTGCTACCAGTGTCCTCATTTTCATCCGATCCGTGGGAGAGTAATCCGGCTGGAAAAAAACTCAACGATGATTCTTTCGTAGTCGAGACTTTAGAGAGAGCAATAGATCTTCCTGCTGTTTGCTCCCCAAGACGACTTTTAATGGTCTTGGTCAAACCTCATGCGTTTCATTTGTAACGAGAGGCCCCAATCGAAAGATCTTTTTGATGTCGACTGTCACACCAGTTTCTTGCGTATCATTCAATAAATTTTGAAATATCAGCAGATCCTGTGTTACCCTTTCTTTTGGCGTTTCCCCAGTAGCCTCGGAGACTCTCTGAACTACCAGACAAAATGCTCTGTCAGGGAAAAAACGCGTTTCTGCATCCTGCATTCTTTTAGTGATGGAAGGTTGAATCATGCCCTTTGTTACAGTCTTTAATACTGTGTTCAAATCTGTCTTCATCGATGTGCCTGTTGGTTGATTTGAAGACATCTCTATGGACCTTTCAAACAGCGTGAGTTCTCCTGACAATGCGTTTGCTCGAATAGCACCTGGGAAACCTGAATTTTGGTTTGTGTCATCCAGGTCTGTCGATAAGTCACAGGAAACTTTTCCGCCATTACTTTGCTGGCTACCATGCGCTGCTTCATTGTAGTTCGATGGACATGTAAAGAGCATGCACTAATTCTTCAATGTATTCTAATTCTGGACGAAGGGATTTTCGAATAAATCAAATGCAAAAATGAATTCAAATCTCAAGGTCTGAATTAGATCTCAGCAATGATGCCCGTTGCTCTTGTCCGAGAGCATCTCAAACCGCTATTTGTTCTGTCCATACTTGAATACTTCCCACAAATTGCAAAACAGTTTCTCTTACGCCTCTTCACAAAATTGGCATCCGTGAACTTGCTACCACATACAGTCTACTCAGTCTAACCTCAGATTGCTGCAAAGTCACGGATAAAACAGTTAAATAAGAATTTATCATAACCTGATGAGGCATATTGAAGGAATAAACATGGATATCAACATGGATTTAAAAGTGGTCAATCCTGCCTCACAAACCTGCTCACATTCACGGAAAGCTGGACGAAATAATTAGAAATGGATTCGTCAGTCGATGCGGTTTACATTGAATTTACCAAAGCCTTTGACATGGTTTCACACAGATGTCTGATATTTCGGCTGCGTCAAATTTGTGTGACTGGCAAACTACTCAAATGGCTGGCCGACTTTCTCGCGGGCAGGCGCCAACGTGTTTGTATGGGAGATGCCAAGTCGCACTGGGAAACCGTTCACAGTGGAGTTCCACATTGGAGCGTTCTGGGTCTCATTTTTTATAAGTGAACAACTGCCTTGATTGTCTGACAGGCGAGGAGGTCATGTTTTTTGATGATCTGAAGTTATGGAATTCGATTGAAAACTGGAGGATGCGCGGAACTTACAAAATAACTTGGATCGTTTGCAAACATGTTGTGATGAGTGGCTGCTGAACTTTAATTTAAACAAAGGAAAATCATCCGACTACGGCCTAGTTACAGAAGGCTGATGAGGTTTGAATATCCGTACTTAATCAGTGGTCATAAACTCGAGGAGGTAAATGTTCTAAAGGACTTTGGTGTGTGGATAACACGCACTCTCAAACCATCATCGCACTGGGAAAATATAGCAAAGAAACATCTGTGTATCTTAAGAGCGATCAGGAGATCATTTATTAATTTTGACGAATAACGTTTTGGGCGCATGTTTGGAACATATATCCGGCCTGTTTTAGAATATTGCATTCAGGCGTGGCACACCTGGTGAAGAACGATTACACTCTGTTGGAAAAGGTTCAATGGAGGTTGACGAAACTAGTCAGTGAATTAAATTGCCTACCCTATGAGGGCCGACTAGAAAGACTTACATTTTTCCTCTCTCTTCTAGGCAATACAGAGGGGATAAAGTCTTACACTTCAAACTTTTCATAGGAGTAAATTTTACTCTTGATATGGCTGATTTTTTTAAATTAGCAAACATGGCAAATCCCTGAGTTTACCAATACAAACTGAAGAGAAATGACGCCAAACTTGGAGTGCGGGCCAACTTTTTTTCCACCGAGTGACTGAAGAATGGAAAAAACTGCCTCTTTCGGTAGTTCAGGCTGAAAGCGTTGAAATTTTTAAAAGAAGACTATGAATTTTTACTCAATAAACTTATATTTAGTCGACACCAATGAACGGTATACTTAACTG